>CM058040.1:103096077-103298694 GCA_030169165.1 Centaurea solstitialis
TTTGAGGTTTTGGGTCTTTTCACATGTAATCTTTTTGAATTCTCAGATTTGCATGTAGCTATGCAAGCATTGCTGCAATGATATTGAATAAGAGTGTACCTCTAGTGGTTTTTACTCGCCCTAAGTTAATGGAAAAGGATTTCTTTGTGGTTCTTTTTGTTCTATAAACTTTACTGTAAATTTGATATCTACATCATCAAATGTTACAGGTCAACCGGTAACCTATCAAATGGTACAAAATTAGGAAATTTGGAACTTTGTTACATCCATGGAGAAAAATATTTATTTGTTAAACTAAAGAGGAACTAAATCAAACTTTGTTGCATTTTCCCTAACGTTTTATCCCTTTTATGAACTGAACTGAAGCACTCTGCATGGTTGTTTACATTCTTTATTCATCCTCCTTTTCGATCATTTCAGTCTCAAATCCTAGAGGCTCTTGGAGCTACAGTGGAAAGGGTTAGGCCAGGTGTCGATAACTCACAAAGATCACTATGTCAATATTGCAAGGAGAAGGGCATCTGAAGCAAATAAGCTAGCACTGAAGCATATAAATCAAATGGATGCAAAAGATGTAGACTGTCCCAATGGGAAAGAAACACAATATCCAGTGTTTTCTGGTGAGCATAAAGGCGGCTTCTTTGCAGATCAATTCGAGAACCTAGCGAACTACAGAGCTCATTATGAAGGAACTGGACCTGAGATCTGGGAGCAGACTGGTGGTAAATTGCATGCTTTCATCGCAGCGGCAGGCACAGGCGGCACTGTCGCTGGTGTTTCTCGCTTTCTAAAGGTTAGCTTCCCAGAAGGGGATTCAGTATGTAAGTCTAGGGGGTTGCCCATGCCCCCACTTTATTGTTACATCTCATGGAAAGAAGGAAAAAAAAAAAGAATTAGGGTCTTAACGGAGCGTTTGGGAAGCAAGACAAGACAGGACAAAGACTTTTTTTCCTCGCGTTTGGTGTAACATTAAGACTGAGACAGGAGGGGCTGAATGGGACAGCCAAAACTACCCATTTCAAATTAAAACCCTAAATCCTTGCACGTTTCTTTCACCTGCCTACTTCACTCTCACCCATCGAGCCTTGTCCATTTCCGTCGCTTACCAAACACACCCTAAATATTAACCTGCCGGTGTGCTCCTTTAAGTTAAGAAAAGAAAGTCGCAACAAACTGCCGGTATTGTCATTGTATGTGCCTATGCATTACAATTTGCAAGTTCAAATCCCTTTGGCGAAAAACCCACTTGGGTCTTGCAAAAAAGCACTTCTATGTCATTTTTATTTAAAATGTACTTTTTATAATGATTTTTGTTTTATTTTATATTATTTTATTATGATTAGTGTCCCCTGCTTGAAATAATTTTTGAATCTGCTCTTTTGGCCCCCACTCCCTTAAGCAAAAAGAAACAGAAAGATTCACTGCCTTTTTCTTTCTTTTATCAACTCTTAATGTGATTTTTGTGGTCTTGTCTAGGAAAAAGATCCGGGGATAAAATGTTTTCTTGTGGATCCTCCTGGTTCGGGTTTGTTCAACAAAGTTACGAGAGGAGTGATGTACACAAGAGAAGAGGCTGAAGGGAAGAGGTTGAAAAACCCATTTGATACGTCACCGAAGGAATAGGGATCAATAGGTTGACGAAAACTTCAAAATGGCTCAACTTGATGGAGCTTTCCGAGGCACTGATATTGAAGCCGTGGAAATGTCTAGGTACGATTGATTCATATCTTCTAAAAGATGGATAATTAATTTATACCAAAACGTCATCGACCCTGTGGTGCCCGGGTTATGGTAGAGCCCACCTCCTAGGAGGTCAAAGGTTCAAGGAGGAGTGCTTGTATTTGCCATATATGATTATTATTGCCCTCCAACATAAGTGTCGACAATAGAAATGACACACGGTTTTAGACATTTAATGATTACAACACTTTTTAGTTAACCAAATGACAACTTTACCCCTAGTTATTTTATCTAGCTTATAAACTCTTAAATATTTGTGCGTTAATTAAGGGTAGAATTGGAAATTTAGTTATCTACTTTTGAAAGGTGGGACAACTAAATAGAAACGTGGACACTTATTTTGGGAATGAGGGATTATATACTCTAAAAAAGATAGATAATTATGTCATGTAGCATTTATTTATGCTTCATTTCTGCATTAGTTGTCTTTTTCCAAGTGGAAAAAGCCAAGGGTTTGGCCTTTTTTCACTTGAACAATCTAATGAAAGACCAATGGTTTTAGCTAGGTAGAATCTTTGCATTTTCGTGAGCCCGTCTCGGAAAAAAACCAAATATGTGCTTTTCGGTCTTGCTTTACTTTCCTTTTGTAAAGACAACAAAATTGGCTTTATAGGACATCAAATATGTATAAATTTCCTAATATACTGCATTATAGGATATAAGTTTATAGGGTTAAACAATTTTGCATCCTATATAAAGGTGTTAAAGTAAGTTGATAGGCGAATTCAGCATTCTAACAAGTTTTTAGGACACTTTTGAAATGAGATGTAGCTTTTTCTATAGGACACTTGTGAGAAATTCCTATGAAGACATCCTTTTATAGAATATACACCACTTGTTTTATAAATATATAAGGGAAATTTATTAAAAAACGAACTATACCATTATGAATGTTAAGTCCTTGAACTACTATTTGGATGAAAAAATCATTAATTTTTTCATTTTGGATGATTAATTTTGAACATTTTTTTAAATAAAAAATCTAACTATTAGAAATTTGTACTTACATCCTTTAAACCCAAATTGATTTAGTTTCTTTTTACTTAAAAACATTCATAGTCAGTTTCAAGTAGTTTTTTTTATTCTTGTTAAAATGTAGGTAACCAAAATTTATTTGATGGTTTATTTATTTAAAAAAATAAAGTACGGGGACTTAATCATTCAAAATGAGAAGTTTAATGATTTTTTTCATTCAAAAAATAGTTCAGAACTTAATCATTCAAAATGTGATAGTTCGTTGGGTTTTTTAACTCGTTCCCATGATATAAAGAGTAATAGAACACTCTATTTTAAAAATGCCCTAACAGACCCATTAGGGCAGCCCAAAACACCATATTCAACTTATTTTAACACATTTACATAGGACAACAATGTTCGGTTCTATGAACGTAAGTTTTGTAATTTGTAAATTGTTTATTAGGACATTTAGACATATTTGACTTTGGCACATTCCGATTTTGTTGTAGTGGATAGAGGTAAGAAATGGCATGCTTACATTTTACCCGATACAGGATTCGTTTGTTTGAATCTAATGTTTCGACCATTTGTCAGATTCCTTCTAAAGAACGACGGCCTGTTTGTTGGAAGTTCTTCGGCAATGAACTGCGTTGGAGCTGTGAGAGCAGCGAAGTTGTTGGGGCCCGGTCATACGATTGTAACGATTTTGTGCGATAGCGGGATGAGGCATCTAAGCAAGTTTTGTAACCCGGAGTACCTCTCACAACATGGCTTAACACCAACGGCAAAAGCATTAGAATTCCTTGATCGTAAATGAGATAGCGGTCCATGTGCACCGAACCATTTTGTTTGATTTCAGTAAGTGCAATAATTTATTTGTTCAGTGAAGTGTCGAGACTTATACGCTTACATATGAAAGTCTGTTGGGTTTTTCAGCCATTGTTATGGCCGGGAGGATGACACCCAGGCACTTGCGGTTGCGAATGCACACTCGGACTCTGTATACGTCGTACATGATTCGGTAGGCTGCATGCCGGCTAGAACTGGACTGTGGAAGGAACCAAAGCCGGTTGAACCTGGCAGGGACCGGCTAGGACTATGCAGACCCTTTTTCCCAGCCATGGCTTCGGTCCGGACTCCGGGATGTGACTAAGTATACTTTAAAATAGGTTATGTTTTTTAGAACATTACTTTTAGAAATTGCATTGCTGTATTCATTCTATGTTTCTTAAGTTATTTCTAGTAGAATATGTTAACAAATGTTGACTATAATAGATGGTATAATGCATATGGATTAGAAAGATGAGAGTGAGGTTGGCAGGTAAAAAGGCAATGGAGTTAGAATTGTTCTACCTATTTCTATGGGATAGTGAAAAAATGCATTTTTTTCATATTCAGTCTTTTGCAGCTCTGCTGAAAACAGGTTTTTGCTATGTTATATTCCATTTTGTGTACCAAATGCACCTTTAGGACACCGAGTCCCTTTTTAAAATGCCAAATATTGGTTTATATAAGAGACTGATTCAACCTAAGCTTATGAGGCCTAAACCGTCAATCATCCCACTACCACCCGATAAAGTACTCCTGATCTCACTACCACCCGATGAAGTACTCCTGATCTCAAGCAAACATCAAATGTAAAACCAAACCATACAGATCGGATCGTCCCCTCCTCTCTTGAGCTTTCTATAGGATAGATAAGTCATTTGTTTGGATAAATTCGTAGATTTGGAGGACACGAGACCAGTGGGTTTAAAGGAGACAAAAGAGAGAAGGTTGAATTATTATAGGGAATTGCTATTTGCACTCTTATTAATGTCATAATCAGGTATTGAGAATGTAAAAAGCAGTTTGTCAGGAGAGTAAGGGTGCAACTAACAATTATGATGATGAGTCTTCCCCTTATTATATTGTGATGGTTGTGACTTGTGATTGATTTTTTAATAAGAAAGTGGTTTTTAGTATTGCTATTTGCAAGTGTCAAACTTGTACTTTTTGCAGATACGACAGTGAATAGTATAAGAAAACGATTTATGTCCATCATGCTTTATGATGTTTTATGAAATATGTTTAAAAAAATATGTATGAATAATTTGTTTTTTGTTAATACCAATGAATATGAAAAAATGCAAAATATATATTAACAAAAACTTAAATTACATAATAAAAACACAAACTTAACAAAAAATTACATCATTGTTTGGTTAGAGGTTCTTGAAGTTGATGTTCATGCCATCTCCATTGTGGTTTGAGATTGCTTGATGGAGACAGAAGAGGGGTTGTGCCTTGTTCAATATACAATTTTTGGTTATTAGCTTAACTGAACAAATAAGTCATCTAGACCATTTAACTGAACTAATAAGTCATCTAGACCATTAAGCTGTAAGTAATCAGCCTCTTGCGAGCCGGCAGTATTCGCTATAATCTTGGTTTCAAGCTAGCACCAAGAAGGCAAAAGGCAACACACAACCCAAAACCCACATTTTGCAAAGCAACAACTTGTGCTAAAAAAGAGCTTCAAAAACCGTATAATGAGCCAGTATACATATCATCTAATTTGTGATCACAAGTTAAAATGTATGTAGAACCCCTGTTAAAGGGTGGTATAGAAACATCTTTCCAGAAACTTTAATCTAATGACTTGTTCAAAAACGCTCACAACATTTTATAGCTAGCATGAAGGGTATCATCGTCTTTCAAACTCAGACTCGTGACAATGCGGGTCTAGCCAATCTCTAGGAGAACTCCTGGATGCTTTAACCGCCGTCTTGCCGCCACCCACAAGATCTCGTAAATTTTCCAGCTTGTTTTCTCGCCCAGATCCACTAATCTTTTGATCAGCGTCCTTTAATTTCTGCTTGAATTTCTGTTTGCGGCCAGAAGAGTTCACGTCCTGTTTTGTTTGCGGAGGAGCTCCGTGAGGTCCAAGATATATGTGTTCTTCCTCCTTGGCCTGCAGAATAACAAATAAAATTGATAACGTAAAATTGGGAAGGGGATTCATCGATGCTTTTGAAATAGTTAGCATTTGGGAAGGCATTTTGGTGTTTTACTTACTTTGATTGAGTTTTTCGAGTCGTCTACTTGTGGAGCGTCTGTTATGGTTTGAGTTGGGTCTTCGATTCCCAAGCTCGGGATTACAAAGCCATCGGTGTCTAGTACAAATAGCCAAACAAGCATTGATTAAAAGAACGAAAACTGAAAAAAGAAAAAAGGATTGAACAGAAACAAACAGCGCATTCTGCAGTCAACTCGGGTTCTCAAACTCAAGTGTATTTGGTTTCTACATTTTGGCACTTCGGCATTTTCATTTTGTCAGCCAGAAGAAAGAAAATCGTACGTTAGAAAGCCGGTGGAGTTAGTTATACATCTATGTATGGAATCATTTACTGTTTGTCAGCCTTCGTATTTCTTGCTTTTACTATATGTCAACCTTAGTCAGTTAGTTGAACTTGTTTTTACTTTTTACGGTGTGTTAACACGGTGTTCCTTTGTTTCTTCAACCACTTTGGATCTGTTTCTTGTTTGCGCATACGTTGTTGCTACCTAGCATCCATTGCTTGCAATTCTTGGGAGTGCTACTAGGAGGTCAAGAAAGCAAGGATGATAGTTTTTCTTTTCTTTTCTAAGAATCATGGGTGTTTAGGCCTGCTTGCGTAAACCTCAACTAATCTCATGGGGACTTTAAGATAACAGTAAGGAAAATCCATATTGACCCTAATGAGATCTTAACTAGCAGCCTATATTGATGAGCCTCGATCCCATGGGGCTTACTGGCCTAGAAAATAACACCAAACTACCAAAGGATGATGGTTAACATCAACATGTATTGCCACCAATTAATCCAATGTGTAAAAGTAGAGAAGATGGATTACTTGTAATGAATTTTCTGGAAATCTAATTAGGGCATAAATTCCCCCCTTCAAAATTCCGAGGAGATAAAACATCTATAATTGGAATAGAATTTTACAACTTACAACAACTCAAGATCTACAGGAATTACATAAAAGATTACATACATAAGGCACACATATACATAGTCCTGGTAGTATGCTAGTTAGTAGTTACTATCAATTAGCACAAATAAGATCATATTATTCAGAGACAGAAAGTGCCTTTTAAATTCACTTCAACTAATCATAATCGACTAATCGTATTATAAGGGGCGCAAAATGCAAACAGATGAAACAACTACTAGAATTGGTATCAAAAATGCAAAAGGTTACAATTTTCATCAGAAAGCAAGTTGTTACGGTTTCAAATGACCAACAAGTGATCACTGCTTGACCTTGGATTAAAATTGAACATGTTGAAATCAAGTTTTAATGGATTAGAATTAGATGATCTTCAATCATAGGGATAGTTACTCAAATTCACAATAGCATATAGTTAATCATGGATCCTTTTAAGCAACCCTAGAACAAGAACATGATACATTAATTAGGGGGAAAAAAATAGATACATTGCTACCCCACTCATCTTGGTCGATAATTGGAGCATTTTGCAGAGAAGGATCCATGAATGAATGATCATGGATTTGAATTCCGAGATAGGGGACGAATAAAGGCCGATGATTTTGAAATCCCTAAAAAGGGAAATGAATCGAATAATTAGATGGATTGGGGGAATTCGATTCCGGGTGGGTGTGAAAGACTTTCTCCGATGGCGGAATATGGAAGGAAACGAGTATGGAGGGATAAACCCTAGAAAACTCTCGCGCATTCGGTACCAAGTATCAAATTAAAGTGGTTAGGTATGTTTGGCGAACTAGCGATAAGGTAGCCGGTGATTGATAAGGTAGTTGATAATAAATTACGTTGGCAAAAACTAGCTGATAAAGTCTTATGACTGTAAGGGTGCGTTTTGGTGCCTGGACAGGGTGGGACAGGACAGGACAGCACCATGTCCTGCTTTGGCGCCCCCCAACCTTGGACTAAGTAGAACACATTAGTACAAGACATGGGACAGTGTGTCCACCCCCTACCCATGGAACTAAGTGGAACAAGAAACTTATTGACCAAAATACCCCTAAAATAAGAAACCTAATCTAATATCTCTTATTTTTTCTTCAACCGCTTTCTCCCAAACTCCATCCTCTTCGATTTCACGACCTCGGATCTACCTCCCTTTCCGGCGATGTCCGGCGACCTGCGGTTGCAACCTCTGACGACGTCCCGGCGACTTCCGCCTCCCTCTCCAGCGAGTCCCACGTCCACCTTCGCCCTCTCTGACGATGTCCGGCGACGCCCGTACTGACGTCCGGCGACCTCCGCCCCTGCATGTCCGGCGACTGTCGCTGCTACCTCGCGACGTCCGACGTCCGGCGACCTCCGCCTCCATCTCGGCGATGTCCGCGACTACGGCTACGACTCCGGCGACGTCCGACGTCCGACGACCTCACCTCCTTCTCCGGCGACCTCGGCACCCCTCCGCGACGTCCGACCCCGACGACTCCGCCTCCTTCTCCGGCGATGTCCGCGACCTACACTACCACCTCCGGCAACGTCCGACATCCGACGATCTTTGCCTCCTCTCCGGTGATTCCGACGACCTGCGGCTTTTACCTCGCGACCTCCGCCTCCCTCTCCGTGATGTCCGGCGACCTGCAGCTTCTACCTCCGGCGACGTCCAACGTTCGCGACAACTTATAGACTTTATCAATAAAACAGTATTATAAGGTTTTAAATTCTTTGTTATTATGCATCTAAATTGATTATTTATTAATAAAACAGTAAACAACTCATCATGGGTAAACTGGTCATTTTAACATGTTCTGGCTTGTCCTGTCCTATGCTATTCTATCTTACCAAACGTTGGACACCATGTCTTGTCCTATCCTGTCCTGTCTGCGTACCAAACGCACCCTAAAAGGACAAAAAAGAACATACTTGAAAATTAGTAATGTAGAAAGTAAAATGGTATATATTTGGAATAAAAAAATATAATAACTATCATAATTACAGTAAGTCACAAAAACGCTACTCAAAGTAGCTTTTTAAAAAGCTAGCTTATAAGCTAACTTATAAGTCAGCTTATGGTCCATCCAAACATGTACCTGCCTTATAAGCTACCTAATTTTTACCAAACGATGCCTTAGGCTGTGTTTGGTAAAAATAAGCTTAGGTTACAAGTTAGTTCATCTAAATAGGTAACAGTAAGCTAGCTTTTTGAAACGTTAATTTGACTAGTTTTTTGAGAGCTTATTGTAGTTTTTTTTAATTATACTCTTATTAATATTAATTATTAATTTCAAAGATACATTTTTTGGTCATTTTACATACTCATAAGCTAGTTTTTATCAAATATAATTTGTTCATAGGTTTGTTTATTAGCTACTAACTAGCTTATTAATCAACGGCTAGCTTATCAGCTAGTTTGCCAAACATAGCCTAAGTCATTTTTAGCTTATCAGCTAGTTTGCCAAAAAGTTATCAACTCTTAAAACCATGTGTTTTGGAATTTTTCTTAATATTTTTTTCATTTTTATTTGGAGAAACATGACATACCAAAGCGTCAAATCCAATAGATAAACAACGTTCACAAGCGTGAAACGCAAATAAACAAAGAGATAAACTCTAAATCACTCTAGAAAAGATGAAATATTAAAACTGATAATCTGAAATACAATGAAAATAGAGATAATTATGGAATGCAAATAAACCAAAATCTATTCTAATATTAATTCTTAACTTAATAAACAAGAAAACTTAATAAAAGGAAAGTGGTTAAAATAATTATTAACTAACAAAATATTTGAATAAATCAATAAAGGCAATCTTCTCTGTATTAATCAGATGCGTAATCCTGCCAGCAGCTAGCTCGCACCGTGAGCTTGTCTTCGCGCCGCGAAGTAGGCGTTGTTCCGGTTCTTTTTTCGAGCTCGTTTTCGTGGGTTCCAAAACTCTTTAAAAATCGCCGATACAGGTTGAAATCAAGCTATATCAAAGAGGGTAACCAGGTACAAGATAACTATGTACTAACGAGGGATGGGTGGTTAATCCTCGTACCCGCCAAGGACCAGGCCGATGCCGGGGCCTTCACTTCGAACCAGTCTCGGGTTTGGGTAACGGGGTGCTTGCCCCGTTATCATCCCTTTGCAGTTCAATTGGTTTGAGGATTAACCTTCTATCTCACTTGTTGCACATTGTTCCTCCATTAAGATCTTTTTAATTACTTTTTGTCGTATAGTAGTCACTTTTCCCCTATAGTGTCTTTGATTATTTTCAGTTATGCTTCTTGCAGAAAAGTGCATTCTATAGTTGTAATTTTCTTGTTCTTAAATCTTAATAATATGTTTGTTATCTTCAAAAAATATGAAATATTTAGAATAAGTTTTTGTGGTTCAAAATTATAATAATTACTTGAGTGAATTACGGATTTGGTCCCTGTGGTTTGATGGGTTTTACGGATTTGGTCCCTAAACTTTATTTATTACAGATATGGACTCGAGGTATGTCATTTTATAACGAATTGGTCCCTCCTTCTAACTGCCATCCATTCCCTCCGTTAGGCTTGAGGGCATTCTCGTCCTTTTCCATTTTTTGTCTTTATGCGAGGGACCAAAACCATAAAAACCACACAAACCACAGGGACCAAATCCGTAATTATTCTTGAAAAAATAAAAAAACTTATTTTTCATACTTAAATTAATTAACTATTATATTTTAGCATGCATAGATTATTATACTTTATGCTTAATATTATATTTAAACATCTTTTCTTTCAAATAAAAATACTACTACAAATATTTATCTATTTTACTTCAAATTTATTAAAGTACTTAATTATTATATTTTGATATACATACACACACACACATATATATATATATATATTACTATACTTTAATTTAAGTTTAATATATAATATACTTTATTTCTAAAAAAGTATGTATTACGTACATATACACATATTTTTTTCCATGTATTGACATCAATTTTGGTATATTTTTCTCATATTGTCTTTTTGGTATAATTTATTTCAGTTAATTTTTGTATACATTAGTAAACAATATTAGGTTACAAATTTTAGGTGCATTTTTTTCTCACAAATTTAAGATTACTTATATTTTTTTGGTGAAATAAATTACACAAAAAACACAGTTATATTTTTCTCAAATATATTACACAAAAATCACAATTATATTTTTCTCAAATAAATTACACAAATAAATTACACAAAAAGCACAATATTGGCACAATAAATTACACAAAAAACACAATATTAACTTACAGATTTTAAGTGCATTTTTTCTCACAAATTTAAGATAACTTATATTTTTCGGGTGAAATAAATTGCACAAAAAACACAATTATATTTTTCTCAAAAAGTACAAGGTTAAGATAACTTATATTTTTCTCACAAATTGTGCTTCTTTTGTAATTTATTTCACCCGAAAATATAAGTTATCTTAAATTTGTGAGAAAAAAATGCACCTAAAATCTGTAAGCTAATATTGTTTACTATAATGTATACAAAAATCAACTGAAATAAATTATACCAAAAAGACAATATAAGAAAAATATACCAAAATTGATGTCAATACATGAAAAAAATATGTGTGTATATACGTAACACATACTTTTTTTAGAAATAAAATACATTATATATTAAACTCAACTTAAAGTATATTAATTATATATATATATATATATATATGTATATCAAAATACAATAATAAAGTACTTTAATAAATTCGAAGTAAAATAAATAAATATTTGTAGTAGTATTTTTATTTGAAAGAAAAGATGTCTAAATATAATATTAAGCATAAAGTATAATAATTAATGCATGCTAAAATATAATAGTTAATTAATTTAAGTATGAAAAATAAGTTTTTTTATTTTTCTAGGAATTATTACGGATTTGGTCCCTGTGGTTTGTGTGGTTTTTATGGTTTTGGTCCCTCACATAAAGACAAACAATGGAAAAGGACGAGAATGCCCTCAAGCCTAACGGAGGGAATGGATGGCAGTTAGAAGGAGGGACCAATTCGTTATAAAATGACATACCTCGAGTCCATATCTGTAATAAATGAAGTTTAGGGACCAAATCCGTAAAACCCACCAAACCACAGGGACCAAATCCGTAATTCACTCTAATTACTTTCAATAATATCAAATGTTTGATAACTTTTTATTAAATAAAAGAAAACAAACATTAATTTTATCTCCAACAATATCCAAATTAATTAATTAACCAGATAATCACGAACACAATTAAAAACTAACCACTATAATAATCCTAATCCTAAATATAGTAAAACAAACACCTCATAAAAGATCCACCGTCAGATCTCACAAAAGAGACTGTGGAAAACAAATCTCAACCGTCCATTCAGCATCTGAATATCCCGCCCAGTATCGTGCATGACATGGCAAATTAAACGCATTTAAAATCCGTATTTGAAGTCCGAAACACTCGCGCTGCTATCACACTCTCAACGCTCCGACTTGTCTCAAATCGCCCCTTTTCTCCATATCGAACCCTTCAATTTCAACTCAATTCAGCTTCTAAACCTTCAATTCATCCCTAATCTATGTAAGTTTTCAATTTCTTCACTCGTTTTTGATTCATTCAACTTATCGATTGCATGATCTGTTACTGTTTTTTGCTTCGTTGTTTTGTACGTACGACTTGAATTGTTCTACCTAGGGTTTGCTATCGTTATCGAGAATTTGCGCAGGTTTTTGCTATGTTTATGTTTGATTGATTGAATAATTGATTGCTTATCGTTTTTGTTTTTGTTTTGCTGAATTATGTGTTTGATATGTGTTTTTTTGGTGTGTTATTATGGTGTTACTATGTTAATGGATGCATTGGGGTTGTGTTGACAAGGAAGCTTAAAAGTTAAGCGATATGCAATTTGTATAGGTGTGGTTAAGAGTTAACCGATTTGGTAATTGGTTAAAGATGTTGTGTTTTAAGGGTGTTAGGTTTGCTTATTTATGGTTGAATGTTAATGTATGCAGTTATGGGTGAGGAAGAGGCAATCAGTGAGGTTGGTGGGGCGGTGACTAATGGGACTGTGTCGTCAACTAAACCAGACAATGAAGTGAGGGAGAAGGAAAATGGGGTAAAGGAGGGAGTTCTAGAGGTATGTGAGGATGCAAAAGATGATGAGAAGGAGAAAAATAAAGAAGTGGATGTTGATAAGGAAGATGCTGAAGTAAGTGAAGATGTCAAAGAAGGAGAAGAGAAAGAGATAAATGATAGCAAGGAAGAAGGGGAAGATAAACAAAAAGAAGAGGCCAAGAGTGAAGCTATGGAAGTCGATGACAAGGAAGTTGCAGATAAACAAAGGGAGAATAAAGTTGCGGAAGACACTGACTTAAAGGACGAAGAGAAGGTGGTAGAGATCAAACAGTTGGGATCGAAAAAACGTGCAACAAAGAAGACTGACGGAGAAAAAGGCAATAAAAAGAAGGCAGTTGAAGAGAAAAAAGGGAAAGAGCAAAAGGAGGAACCTAAGACTCCTGTTATTCCTGCTATTGAGCGACCAGTACGGGAGCGTAAATCTGTAGAAAGGTTGGTTGCAGTTGTTGACAAAGATAATGCCAGGGAATTTCATATTGAAAAGGTGTTGCTAATTTGTTTTATGTTTTAGATCTTGTTTGTCTTCAACATCATTAATAAATTGACTGATTTATAGTTTGCTGCTATAATGGCATGCAGGGCCGTGGTACTGCATTAAAAGACATCCCAAACGGTAAACTTTCGAAAATATTCTTGTGTATATTTATTGACACATTATTTCTGCTTTATGCTTCCGTTAGTGTGTTTTCCACATGTTTAAATAACATGATATGTGATACACTTCTTTATATTTTACCCTATTGTATTTTATTATGGTAGATCCGTCGATCTGTAGGTACGACGGAGCTTTTCACAATCAAGGATATTCTTTGCATTTTATTTAATTATGGCTTACTGACATTATTCTTGTTATTATTGGTTAAATTCAACGCTTTCATCACACGTTTGATTAATGGTTCTTTCACATTTATTTGCTTCAGTTAATGTTATTTATGATGGTTATCCAATCATGTAAAGTTTAGAAGATAATGTTGTGATTCTTTACCTGCTATATCCTTGTAATCAATTATATTATGCTTTCAACTGCCTACTTTGTGGCCAGAAAGAGATGCCATACTTTTGTCCTAGCTTTACATGTTCCAAATTGGTATGATCGATTAAAGTGGCAAGTAGTGATGGGGATTGGGGACGTCAATTTGTCTTCGTTACAGATGCATGCCTTGTCAACTTCTAACTTGTAGGATATCTTTGATGGCCGTACTTTGCATCTGATAAAGTTATGCATGATGATAAATTTCCTTGCATCAATTACTATAAACCCGAGGTGAATTATTTCTGCTTGTGTTTAAACCCTGTTCTGTTTTTCAGTTGCTTACAAGTTTAAGAAGAAGTTGGCTGACGACACACTTAAACTGCTCTATACCATCTTATTTGGAAGAAGAGGAAAGGTAATTGACCATTAACTCAAATGTGTCTCTATCTCTATTCTAGGATGATCCTTTGATAGCAAATACATTTTTTGTTTATAGAGCTCATATTAGTAGTCATACTGTCAAAATGAAGGACTCTGTTATGTTTAGAACTATAGTTATTTCTACATTGGCTGACCTGGTGAGGAATCAGGCAAATGACTAGTGATGTATAATACCTTTTTGCTATTTATTTGAGTCCATGTATGAGGACTTTGGATCTGCATGGGCAGCATCTTTCATCAAAATTTCATTCTGGTATGTGCATCTAATGTTTGTTACCTTTATCTTTATGCTCATCTTGATGCTTAAAATTATTGTTGTTCCTACACTAGCTGACCTGGCAAGGAATCAGGAAAATTACCAAGTGATGTATAATACCTATTTGCTTTTTGTTTGAGTCCATCTATAAGAACTTTGGATCTGTGTAGGCAGCATCTTTTATCTAAATCTCATCCTTTCTATGTCCTCCTTAATGTCTGTTACCTTTGCATTTTCAGCGTGCTTTGTCAAACTGTACTAATTTTTATTACTTATCCATTTAGATAGCGATTATACCAGAAATGACTGCACATATGTCATACGATTTACAATTATTGCAGTTAGGGGTCTGGTCCTTAATGTTATTGGCTTCTATAAATCACTTCATGCCTGTTTATGATAGAACATCCTCATAATTGTTGAATAAATGTGTGACACCTAATATATATAACCTACTGATGTTAATTTTTTATCAATAAACAACACATGACTTGTTGTGGCCTTTTTAGTCTATTTTATTTAGTTTCTTTTCTTCATGCTTATCTAGTCGGATATTCTAGGCTCCACGACTGAATTCTTCTGGCACTAGAACAAACTGAGAAAGCTACTTGCAACTCAATCGTCTTCACCATCATTATTTTACTATCATTATTATTTTACTTCAAAACTTCTGAATTATTATGGTAACATAGTTGCCTATCATTAAACGCAATTCATAAAATATGATATGTTTAATGCTGACCTTTGCATGCACACAAGTATTGGATCGCTATCAAGGAATATCAACTCGTAACAATTGATGTGCTTTTTTGATTCAACTCGTAACAACTCTTTTTTGTGAAAAAGAGTAATCTCTACGATGATATACCAATACTGCATATGGACGATGAACTTGATTGCTAGTGGTTTGATTAACTAAATGTGGGAGTTGCTATAAGAGAAATTTTGAATTCTCAAGCTCTTGGAACGGCTAGTTATCTATTATTTGGCATCATTACTTATATGGGTCCCCTTCATGCTTATTGTCAAATTCTTTAGTTGTAAGGAAAACCTCGCAGCAGCAGATGTGATGGCATTATTGTCAAATAGGTTCAGTCAAAGGATTTGCTTGTTTTTGGTTCAGTTTTTGAACTCTAATGGACTCCCCGAATATTCATTAGCATTCTGTTTTCATGCACTATCATTGGAAAATAATAAATCCTGTTTCATGGCCCTTGATTGGCTTCACACAGGAAAAATGCTCCTCTTTCAAGAGTATTTCTTCTTTAATTGGACTGTTGTGTTTGTCTTGCAGGCTTCGCAGGTCAAGAGTAACATATTGCAGTTTTCTGGCTATGTCTGGCATGAAAATGAGGTAAAAGTAACTCACAATCAGTAGGAAAATATGGATCTTTTTTCACATGAATAGACCTTTTCTTTCGTTTCTCACCCTAGTTTGAATACGTTTTCTATACCTTGACAATTTGTTAAAGGAAAAGCCTACAAGCATTGTATTGCGCTTATCATTGCATATGAAAAGCAAATATAGCTGCTCGTAGATATCAAAGAGTTAAGATGCATGCTAATAAACGGTACAAGTTTTTAAGTTATCTTGGGATAATTGACTACTCAGTTATTAAGTTCTTCATACGGGATGGAAATGTCATATGAGAAGCAAGTTTCGATAGTAAGGGATTAAGGTTAAAAGAAATACCATATAGGGTCGAGTTTCAAATATCATTCGACTTTAATGACTATAATTCCTTAGCGGCAAGTATTTATTGTTTTTGCAGGAAAAGCAAAAGGCTAAGGTGCAAGAAAAGCTGGACAAGTGTAATAAGGAGAAGTTGTTTGAGTTCTGTGATATGCTTGACATACCTATTACCAAAACTACCGCCAAAAAGGTTTGTATGGTTATTGTGTCATCATTTAAATCTGCTGTCCGATTATTTAGGAGTTCCTGGTGCTAGGATTCCATTTTAACGATGGGTATAGTGTTAAAGACGGCAACGTGCATATCCAAATATTTTGGTCCACCATAGCTGATCGTAATACTCCATATACTTGTTTTTGAACGTCCAGCATTCTCTTTTACACCACACCTGTTACCTGTATCATTGGTTCGTTGCATCCCAACTAAGTGCCTGTTTGTTAACAGCTTAACAAGCATAATGTGACTCACAGCTTATTTGGTCAGCTATACATGATTGTTTGGTAGTAGCTTAATGATATAGAAAGTGGCTTAAAAAGTAAGCTTCTAAGGTGGAGCTTTATGCAGAAAGCCAAGTTTTTTCCAAACTTGTTTTCCTCAATTAAAAAACACGCTCCTTTCATCCATGAAAAAACTATTCCAAACAAAAACCTTCCTAATCTATAGTTCTATACAGACAGATCAATCCATACAGACAACTTTATCCATACAGGACTTAATGGAAAATCAACCAAACAACCTAAGTGTGGGATATACTTTTTTGTGGCATGCCATCGTGTTTTAGGTCATTTAGGCTTACTTTTTTGCTGGAGAAGAGGAGCATATGAGGATGTTGTTGGACATGATGACATCCTATAACATCATATGGTTCAGATTTTCTGGTGAAACCAGCATGACATTAGGCCCACTTTGCATGCAGGAAGATGTCATTGTGAAGCTGATAGACTTTCTGTTGGTTCCTCATGCCACAACTAGTGAGTTACTTGCAGAGAAAGAGCAGGTTTGCCATTTCTGTCCCAACTTCTATAATTATTTACATACTATTGTGATCCCTCTTATATGAACATAATCTTCAGTCAAGCAAAGGCAACAAACGTAAGAGGGAGAGCAAGAAAAGTGTATCAACTTCTGTGGCCACACCTTCAAAGGATTCGTCGAAGGTACCTTTTCTGACTTGTAAATGGATTCATAAACAGCTGAACCCAAACTGCGTAAACTAAAAGCAGTCCACTAGAGGAGAGCATCTGTAAAATCGATACTTGGAGTATGATGTCTGATCACACTTTTTCCCACTCCAATTGCGTTTGCACATAAAATGTTGAAGGCTTTTTTCATGTTGGCTCAAACACTTGGGAGTTGTTTACCAAATTCTTACTAGGTAAGCGCTTACCGGCAAAAGATTCACATTCAGTTCCTTGGCCTTGAAAGTTGATTGTTGGTAAGAATTCTAAACCCGGTTAGTACTTACCGGGTAAGAGTCGTTTCTCACCGGATAAGAGTCTCTCGGTCCTTGGCTCCTTGTCTTGTCTCTTACTGGGTAAACTTCTCGGTCCTCACGACGCTCAATTGATAAGGTAAATGATATTGGTAAGCAGGTAAGCGCTTACCGGTAGATCACCTTATTGGGTGACCATAACAAGGACCGAGAATCTTACTCGGTAAGAAGAAATGTAAAGGATCAGGAGTCTTACCCGGTAAGTGAGGGCGATGACTCTTACCCAGTAAGCGCTTACCGGGTTATAAACGCTTGCCATCAATCTCTTTTGATGGTGAGGAATGTTATGCCATAAGGTAAGTGAGAGCGATGACTATTGGGTAAGCGCTTACTCCCCTAAAAATAAAAATGCGGAAAGGACGGAGGAGTATTTGACTATATGTTGAAGGTCAAAACTTACCGGCTATGGTATGGGTTCTCGTTAACAGTGTATACCCGGGTTTGTCTAATGGCATGCTCCATCCATCTTGTGTGTTTTTGCAGAAGCAGAAACGTAGAAGTGCATCTGAAGAACAGAAGAAGAATACTTCTGAGACGAAAGACTCGGAAGTGGAGGAGGAAGAAACTAATGAACATCAGAATGTGAACGGTGGCCCTGAGAAATCTGAGAGCGAGAAATCTGAGCAGAGTGAAAGTGAAGAACATGTGTCTGAACCTGAAACCGGGATAAACAGTAACAAGCGCAAACGAGGTTCTGAAAAACCTTCTTCCAAGAAGGTATCAGCTGCAAAAACCAAATCAAAGAAAGAAGCGACACCTAAGAAATCTAGTCCTCCTCAAAAGAAAACACCAGCCGAATCTTCTACAAGTCATTCCAAATCCAAGGATGAAAGTGAACCAACCCCGAAGACCTTCTCAAGGAAGAAGAAAAATCATGTGGTTGATGAGAAGCCTTCAACCCCCAAAAAGTCTGCTTCCAAAGAGAAACCTGGTGGGGAGATTTGTCTTCCTTTGTTCTAATTTAATGTTTTTTTTTTCCTTTATCTGGCATACTGGCTTATTTTCCTTCCGTCCCAAAATAAATATCCACAATGAGAAAACCATAAAATACAGTTTTTAATCAACCAAATGACAGTTTTACCCTTACTAATAGTGGACATGTGAATTTATTCATCTCATAATCAAGGGTAGAATCGGAAGGTAGTCATTTGTGAAATTGGATACTTATTTTGGGACAAACTAAAATAGAATTGTGGACACTTGCTTTGAGATAGAGGGAGTATTTGATCTATGATATTTCAAGGAAGTTAATTATATGCTGGTGGCTCTTCCTAAAGGTAAAAAGGCTGTGAAAGACAAGGAGAAACCTAAAGAAGAAAAGCAGAAGCCTAGCGACGATGTACTTAAAACTGCAATATGTGAGATCCTTAAAGAAGTCGATTTCAATACGGTGAGAATCTGTTACTATTGCTTTTCATTGTTGAAGTCTAACAAGATAGCTTTTGGTGCCTATTGATTGGTCATTATTCAAATGATTTGCTTATGGTGGCAACTCTTAAGGGGCTGTTTGATACCTTTGAACAGTCCATTAAGAGGCAACCTCTGAATCGCTAAGAGGTAAATTTTGTTTGGCAAGAAAAAAAATGCCTGCCTCTTAATGGTTCTAAAACCCTCTTGAATATTTTGTATCTTGCACCTCGCTTAACCATTCAACGCCCTGATTTCATTTTCAGCAATTACCAAACAACCATATTTCACTTTATACTATATCATAAGAGCCTCTTAATCATTCTGGCCACTTAATCATCCAGCACGAAATCATTCACCAACTGCCAAATAGCCCCTTAGTCTTCTTGTTCGAGTTTCGACTTTTTCGGAACATGCTTCTAGCCTGTCTCTGTATATATTTGGCCATAAAGTAAGTCGGGAGTTGATCCTTTTTTTGAACTCGCAAGTTCACGAGTCTCTTGTATTGATCTCCTTAGCAACACATATCCTAGCTTCATGCCAATTATTCTAGGAGTGTGCTAGTTCCCACACCTTGGTTATGTTTTTGCCTTGTACATGCTGCTATTCATATTGTTGTTGCTTACTCATAAGTCATATCTATATTCTCAAAATGCAACATATGTCGTTTCTCCATATCTATTTATGTCGCTATTGTTTACTATTATCTGGCTTTTCAAACTTTAGCATATCTGTAATTTTCACCGGCCGGGGTGTTCATGGAAACAACTGCCACACTTTTTATTTATATACGTAAAATACTCACACATGCATCTGATATTGGGCTCCTAAGAGATTGGGCTCTACCAGTTATCTCTGGTATCATTGGGCCAATGACCCTTTGGTACTGCTATCTCTTTCAGGTAGAGGTCAGGTCTGCCTACGTCTCCCACACCCACCTCTAGGTGGGATATACTGGACTCATTTGGTTTGCTAAGAAATGGATTATTGCCTGGTTCTCAAGCAATGACACTGTTGCATCTTTTTTCTCTACTATGCAGGCAACCTTCACCGACATTTTCAAACAACTTGGTAAGCACCCTTGATTCCCCATTAGGAATATCATGGTGATGGGTTTTGGTTTCATATATTCATACCTATTGTGTGTCGAAACCTTTTCAATTTGCTTAAAATTGTTTTTGTTGGTCCTTTCATCGGTCTTCTAATTTAAGTATCTTTTTGTTCTTAAGGGTGTGTTTGGTACGTGGAACAGGATACGACAAGACAATATAAAAACTTTTTGTCCCACGTTTGGTGCGATGTTAGAGCATCTCCATCAGATTCTCCAAAATAGAGAACCAAAAGTCAAAATATCAAAAACAATTATATTCATTTCCTATTTTTGGAGAACCCAACATTGATTATAATATTGAAATATTTCATTCATCCGTTAGAAATATTCTTTATCTCTCTAAATATTTATTTTCAAATTTACTTACTGGTGCTCTCACTTGGTAATCGTTTTTGGGGTTTTCTCCGTATTTGGAGAAAAAAACTACTCTCTCCTACTTTCTCGATTTTGGAGAGAGTTTTTGGGAAGCTGTTGGAGTAAAATATTAACTCAAAATCTCTGTATTCTTTACTTTTATCTTTTATGGAGAAGCTGTTGGAGATGCTCTTAGACTAGGACAGACAAGACTTCTTCAGATAAATGCATTCTTTTTCGTTTACCAAAGTGGGTGGAACAAAAATATGGAAGATGAGACAAAATTGGTAAACTACTAAACTACCCATGTTATATCAATACCCTAAAACCTCCTAGAATTCTTTCACCGACCTACCTCACTGCCGCTCATCTGGTCTCGTCTTTGCGTACCAAATGCACCCTAAGTATTCAATTGTCCCTTTGTCAGATCAGGATTTTGTATGGCTATGCTCACCAAGAATACCCACTGTCAATACTTCTGAAATTTTCAGTTAAGATATTCAATACGGACCTCACATCAAGAAAGCCATCCATTAAGTTCATGATCCAGGACGAGCTTACAAAACTAGCTGATGAAGAGGACGAAAGCGAATCTGAGAAAACCAAAAAAGAAGCATCGGGCACAAAAGCATGAGAACGAACTCTGCATAATTGGTATTACTTGCTAATCCCTTTCATTTATGCCACCATGTAGTGTTTAATCACTTCTAACTATTTGTAATTTATTGTTACTTGGTGACATAAAAGAAGTTTGTGTTCAACTAGAAACCCTGTAGAGATAGAAGTAGAACCATGGAACCGCTTAAGCACGACCATGGTTTCGATGCTTGGTATGTATACATGAGTACAAATTGTAGGCATCCATGTCTTTTTGCTTTTATGGATCTTTGATGATGATTTTGGGTCTTTATTTAACATAAATGAGTACCCTATGGAAATAGCCGCACTGCTTTTTAGGGCTGAGGTCAGGTTTGCATACACCTTATCCTCTAGATACTCCACTATTAGGTCCAATATTGTGGGTTTGTTTTGTCTTGTTTGTTTTATATATGTGCTCCCCTCTACACCGTCATATCTGCAGTGCCTTTGCTTTTTATACCACCCCTAATCGTCCCACCTCAGACTATGGGGTCGTTTACTGAACGCTTATCTAACTGGGTGAGAGTCTTCTTCCTCAATTGTTGGGTAAGAGTTTTAGTTCTTGCCATGCTCACACTGCTTGATAAGTGACCCAATAAGCAGTTTGTTATGAATCAAACTATCAATCTATGAATACGAACAAATAGATCGCAAAGGCAATAGAATCAACTGTATGATTAATTGAAAGCTCAACAAGGAACAAACTAGCATTCAAGAGGCCAACACTCTCCCATAGACCTCCCACTGGTTTTCTGCATACTCTACTCTCCCACCACACTCTTATTTATACTATCGTTTAATATTGGGCTTGGGCCTATACATCGATGTATCACACGCTTACACCATTAGTGTTCGGTAAAATGACACAAAAATGGTTTTGTACTAATTTAAACCTATAAAGAAACAACGTAGGCTAATATATATACAAGTTCCTGTTTTTTTGGGTATTGGAGCGATCTAGCTGTACCAATTTCACCAATCACCACCTAAAACAATGCCCAAACACGGGTCACCGCTATAACTATTGGTGTGTTGGTGCGGACAAGGGACTGGATACTTCCTCTATCATAGGAGTTTTAAGACTCTGAGTACAAGTGGGGATAAATCGGATACCAGTATGGTTAGCCGGGGAGGTTATAGATTGAGTAAGTGGTCCTGAATTTTTAAATAAACATAAATATTTTACCAATCATGATAACCAGTCATTCATGATAAAGTCGTTATATTTGTCATGAATATCCTTTGATTTATAAAATATAGTGGTTTTGAAAGTTGCAGGCGTTGGAATATCTTTAATTTGACTAAGGTTTGAATATTTAAAATCTGATAGGACTTAGCACTAAGACAGGTTTGGGTTGTTTTGTTGTTTTGTTATTATATTCTTAGCTCTACCTGGACACTGGAAGTGGAATTGGAGGCTTGGAATCTATAAATGTTTTTTCTTTTTTTACTTTTGACCAATCAATGGCTGAGACTAAATGTTCTATCCAAACTTAGTGGATGCACACCTCACTCACTCTTGTTTAAGATTTTCTTTTTGTAATGAAAGGGTTGATTTAAGTTTTACCTAAATAGCTAGACTACATTTTTAGCAATTTGGTAATTAAGAGACGGTCATTTGAAACCAAATCTGGCTACATGATGTTAGCGTCTGGACTCTAACATTGATAGATTGGATATTCCATCATATCCTTCAACGCTTTTGTTAGTATGTTACCATCCTTGTGGTTTTCTTAGTTTTTCAGAAAAGAAAAACATTAATTTTTCTTACATCAATAATTATTTTTGGTGGCAAAAATTACGGTATAATGTATATCTTAGGCTTGTCTTTTAAGGGATACAAAGGTTTCTAAGAAAACATCAGCTTGCAAAAATGTAAAGCAGAAACAATAACAAAATTCGAGATTTTAGTGGAAGGTGATGAGCGTTAAGTACTTACGTATTTATCAATGTTTGTAAACACTAAGGGACGTTTGGGTTGCATAATATAAATTCTATTGAAGAAATTTGACTTTGAAAGAACTTAAATGAAATTTAAGAACTTGTTTGATGGATAGGAATTTAAATGAAATTTGAGAACTTGTTTGATGGATAGGAATATGATTCCTTTACTTATTTCGCTAACCAAATATCACTAAGGAATTTGGTCAAAAGAATTTGTCATTTCAATTCCTACAAAATTCTTTGAATTCTGCAAACCAAACAATCCCTTATAAATGATGCATACAAAAGACATTAGTTGCTGATGTGTACTGATTGACGAACTACTCGTTTATTTTCCGTATTAGTTGCTGATGTGTACTGATTGACGAACTACTCGCTTATTTATTAATTAAGCGGGTATTAGCCGTTCCAAAAAAAAAATTAAGCGGGTATCAGATGATGATGATGTATGCTAACGGATAGAGTAAACTACAAATTTGGTCCCTGAAGTTTACTCAAATCTGCACGTTTCGTCCTTAAACTTTAATAAATACAAAAAGCGTACCCAAAGTTCCATTTTCGCAACAGGCTTCGTCCCTGCTTACTAACGACGTTAAAACTCAGTTAAGTAAGGAGTAATTTTGCCAAAGTGAAAGACAAGGGACCAAGTTGTAACTATCACCACCACACCACACACACACACACACACCTCTCTCTCTCCTCCTTCTCTCCTCTCTCCCTCTCTCTCCTCTCCTCTCATCTTCATTTCCATCTATCACCACCACACCCACCAACACCACCACCACCCTATCACAACCACACTCACCACCTCACCACCACCACACCCACTATACTATCCAGCCATCACCACCGTCCCTGCCGCGACCACCACAAGCCACCGCCGCCTGAAACTCTAATTACCGCCACCACCCATCAAACACCCCAATCCCACCACCTACAACCTCCAAACCATTACTGCCGCCGCCCTTCTACGACCCTCAAACCACCGCCTCCGCCCGCCTACGACCCTAAACCACCGATGCCGCCCGCTATGACCCCCAATCACAGCTGCCGCTCGCCTAGGACCCCCAAACCGCCGCTGCCGCCCTCCCCACGACCCTAAAACCGCAGCGCCGCTCGCCTACGACCCATAAACCGCCCTGCCGCCCTTCTACGACTCCCAAACCGCCGCTGCCGCCCTTCGATTTGCAGATCTGTATTTTTTTATTTTTTTTTGCTTTTGGTTGGATTTGCAGATCTAGGTTTTCGAGTGGTGGTGGTGGTGGTTTGGTGGTGGATGTGGGGGTGGTGGTAGGTGTTTGGTGGTGGTTGTGGTGGGTGTTTGGTGGTGGTGGTGGTGGTGGTGGGTGGGTGGGTGGTGGTGGTGGTGGTGGTGGGTAAGGGGTTAAAGATGAAAGTGAAGATGAATAGAGAGAAAGAGTTACAATTTGGTCCTTATTCTTTCACTTTGGCAAAACTACCCCTCACTTAACTGAGTTTTAACGTCGTTAGTGAGTAGGGACGAAACCTGTTGCGAAAATGGAACTTTGGATACGCTTTTTGTATTTATTAAAGTTTAAGGACGAAACGTGCAGATTTGGGTAAACTTCAGGGACCAAATTTGTAGTTTACTCCTAACGGATATAAACAAAATGAAGACATGCAATCTTTGATAACCGAAAGCTATTTAATCATCCCTCTTTTATTGACTACCATCTAAACATTGATTCGTATCTATTCTAACTTTACAATCTAGAAAGACCAAGAAAAAGGTGATACACCCTACCACTTATAAAGACCCAAAACGACATAAACACAAAATCAAAGTTTCCCATATTATTTAACAAATTTAAGAAGAATAACAACAAGAAGAGCTGATAATATATTAAAAAGGGATAAAACTTCATCTAAAATAATATACCTACCCCAAATTAAAATAAAACCAATGGAACTATACCAACCAAAATCAAAACGCCCCTAAATGATTAATAGTGATATACATTCCATTACCTATATCTATAATTTAGAAATATAATGGTCCTTTTCCGTCATTTATATATTACATTATACCAGAAAACCAAACGTATTAATCTACGAGGGAGGTTTTAGGAAAACCTAAAAAAATAAAAAACCGAAGAACACCATTGTAGCTTTCCATCTAACCGTATGAACTTATGCATACATATAATTTGAGTTCTTGGATTTTTATGCACAAATGCATTATACAACTATGCGTATACACATGTGTATATTACAAAATTGTTTGCATAGCATATACGATCCAGATGGAGGGCTATAAGGGTATTCCTCGATGTTCCGTTCACTTTAAGCCCTTCTACCTGGGTCTTCCGTTTAAAGAGCCAGGTCCTGGATAAACAGAACCCATTTTACCAGACGGGTTCGGATTCGAACCCATCTGGTAATAACCACCCGACCCGTACACGTGTCCCCCTTGATGATGATGATGCCCCATCATCGTTCCATACATTCCACCTCCTCCTCCATTATTCTCATGAAACCCCCCTCCATTATTCCCCATATTTACAACACTGCCATTCCCGCCACCACTGGCGGCCGCCGCACCGCCGCCTCCTTCGCCGCCTTGCCGTCCGGCCAAGGCCGTCTTCTCCCCTTCCATATCCCTAAACCTCTGTAGGTAAACCTTCAACGGCTCGACGTAGTCCTCGAACCCTAACGTCGTCATCGCCCACAGCAGGTCGTCTCCGTTGATCGTCTTCCGCTTCTCTCTCTGGCACTTGTCGGAGGCCTCGCCGGTGATGAAGCTGATGAACTCCGACACGCACTCCTGCACCGTCTCCTTGGCGTCCTTCGAGATCTTCGCGTTCGCCGGCAGCGCCTTCTTCATGATCCTGCTCACGTTCGCGATCGGAAGGAACCTGTCCTGCTCGCGAAGCGAGTGGTCGCCGTTGTGACCTCCTCCGCCGGATTCGTTATCGGAATCCGCCATTGATTCCGGTTCCGAGTAAGCTCTTTTTCAAGCCCTAGGGTTTTGACTTTTTGACTTTTGATATATACGCTCTTCTAGGTCAAAATTCTATAAACAAAAACGGAAATCACGATCTACGAAGATGAATTCCGATCGAATCACAACAAATCTAACGAAATAGTCGTGATAATTGATCGATTACAAGCATCGATCATCCATAAAAAGTTCAAATTCTATAAAAACAAAAACGAAATCAGATGAATTCCGCTTGAATTAACAACAAATCTAGCAAAACAGTTGCGATACTTGATCGATCAGAAGCATCGATCATCCACAAACTTCGAATTCCATCGGAAAACTCACAAAATCACAAAATCAACTCACATAACGGCATAATTAGAAATTTGTAGAAATTAGAGATGAATCGATGAATCGATAAATCGATGATCGATGCATTTAAGCAATCGTTGTGAGTAGAACGGCGATGAAATGAAAACTCCGGTGGCCGGAATTATAGATTCAGGCGAGGTTAGGGAAGAAGAAGAAGAGAATGGAAAAGGGTTTAGTTTGGAGGGAATTGGAATGGAATTGGGAATGGGAATGGGAATACTGAATGCCGTCGGATCAAATGATATAAGAACGCCATCTTAGCTGCCACGTGGCGGAATACTGGCCGTTATTTGTCGATAAGTGGCCATTCCTAGTGGCGGTATGTGGACCGTCGGATTAGAAGATTAGTGGAGAGATGTGGACCATAGATAGAGCATAAGGGGAACATGGTCGGCCATAGGTGGATTTATTTTAAGATTTTTAAGCATATAAATTAGGCACTAAATTTATAGATTAGTAAATGATAAAACACCAATTTTGCCCTTTTCTTTTTCTTTAGCAACGTTTAACATTTTGTTAATTGTAATGCTTACGTATTCAAAGAAATCCCCTTAAAACACTACATAGAATTATTAATCGATTTTTCTAGAATTTATAGGTTAACATGCATTAAAATCTGATTTAATTCTTTATTTAGTGTAATAAATAATTGTTTTTAATTGTAGTGGAGTTACAAAATTTATATTTTGTTCTCGCTTTTGACCATGATCTTGTAATATTTACATAGTGGCTTTTAATTTTAATTGAAAAAAATTATATGGTACTGTATATAGAAACTGATAGCCATTTATTGTAAGCTTGTTCAGTAAGTGCTTAAGTAGTCGTGTAATTTATCAGATGAATATGACAAATTGAGAAAATTTGCATGCTAAAAGCGATGACATGGGTTGGGTACTTGAAAACTCAAAGTGATGACTCTTGTTTGGTAAGCTTTTTGTAAACAAAATGTTTTTGTTGTGATTTTATTGGACTAAAATCTTATCAATAAATCATGGGGGTGGTTTGCAAAACTTAAAAGAAATTTGATGGATTTTTATCTGACAAATTTCTTTGACCAAATTTCATAGTGATGTTTGGATCACAATATGAATTTGATGAAGGATTTTGAATTTCATAATTTAAAGGAGTTTATCTTTTTTTGATTTAGTGTTGTGTTCTTGGACTTTTTTGTTTTACAAAGGAAATGAAGGAAAGGGAAAAGGAAAAGGAAAGGGAAAGGAAAGTAGGAGAAAAGAAAAGAGTGTCGTATTCTCAAGTCCAATAATATACAACTTAGTCTCATTTGTATAGATAGACATAGAACATCATTTAAATATACATATATAGAGTCCACTTATTGTGTAAACCGTGTAATTTGTGCAAACTTTGCAAACCAAGATTCCACTAATCAGAATCCATTTTTACAATAGGTTTGGTTTATTTTTGTAAGGGTATTAATTTGAATTTGAATTTCAAATGGTTAGTTGTAATCCCCTAATTATCAACAATTAATCTTGTCCATTAATCTATCTAATCAATGATTTATATTAGTTTGCACAAATTAGAAAGTTTGCAAAATAAGAAGACTCTATATACATATATATTGTCTCAGGCGGTTTTTTTCTCTATTCAAGGCTATAACTCGATATATTATATTGATCAAAGTATATATATATATATATATATTATTTCATAATATATTTCGTTGCATAATATAAAATGTTTTAGTTATATCGTTTATTCTTTGAACACAAAAATATCGACATTAAAAAAATAAAAGCATAGTACATTATAAAACAAATAGATAGTAATCAATATAATAAATCTAAATAGTAAACAAAAATAATAATATAAAGTTATATATAATGCATCTATTCACAATGTTTTATTAAGGGAGGTCTCTTTGTATGTTTAGATATAAATATAGTAACCAATACATTGAAAGAGTTTACTATATTAGATAATGACAAATATATTTATAGAATTTATTAAAAATGGACAAGACATCATAAGTAATAAAATTTTGGAGTTAATATTAGAAAAAAAACAAAAAATTAGCGGAATTAGTGTACACATAGACAAGATAAAAAGAAATGGACCACAACTCAAAATTCGATCGTTATGAGGTGGAGTCAAGTATCATGAGTCATCCCCTTTCTTTGCATTATCTTTTTGCTACTAGGTAATAGGTATCCTCAACTTCATATACGTGGCATTATTGGTGGATCAAGATTTATTTAATAACTTTTTAAAATAATTATTTTTGATTTTACATAATCCTTTTTTTTTGGGAAAACAAATGAATATTAAATATAATTACAATAAATATTTGATTGAATGAATTAAGGAAATTTATGAAACTATAAACATAATTTGCGTGAATTACAATTCGTTTAACTTATTTTAATGTTGATTTATATCTCTAGCTCTTGTCTAATTGTTTGGAATTGTAGTTTTAGGGTTCAATTACTAAACGCTTATTTGATAAGTGTTTATCGACAAGAGTTGTCATCAATAGGATAACTGAACTAAGAGC
This sequence comes from Centaurea solstitialis, assembly GCA_030169165.1. NCBI lineage: Eukaryota > Viridiplantae > Streptophyta > Magnoliopsida > Asterales > Asteraceae > Centaurea > Centaurea solstitialis. The sequence continues at coordinate 103,125,011 of CM058040.1, forward strand.
ATTCACTATTGAGGTTATTATTGAGGTTCTTCTTGGGTTTTTGCAAGAACATCCACTGTGGGACATAGGTTGTTTCCTAGTCACAGGTTCTTATTGGAACCCAAGTGCTTAAACAGGAACCCAGGTTCTTGTGGTACGTTCTTTTCTGTTATATAATAATTTACATAAATAAAAATTATATTATAAATAAGAAAAGGGAGGTGGGGTTTCTGTAAGACATCCATTGTAGAGTTTTAAGAAGGTTCTTATTTTATTGAGGTGACAATGATGTTGCAAAAAAATATGGCAAGTAAGGTTCTTAAAGGTTTCACTAGTATGAATGCAATTGTTTAGTGAACAATCCCTTATTTAACCTGATAAGAAGTATTAGTATGGTGACATTTTGGTTTGAAATAAAAATATGAGATGATACCATAACAAGCATGCTTGATTTGTGAATTTTAAATGATGTAGATATTTATAACTAATGTTATTGTTTGGCTATTGAAGCAAATATAACGGATAGGCTCGGATCCTATAAATTGATTAAAAATCATATGCAATTAATGAAAAAAAAAGGGTATGAGTGCCCATGTGAGATCGTTAAGGACCAATCTCCAAGATGAGTTTGACAAAAATAAGCTAATATATGTTTTGATGGACCATGAATTAACTTATTAAAATGCTAATGGAGTAACATTTTAGGAGTTTTTTGTAGTTTTTTTCCAATTAAACTCTTATTAATATTAATAATGTCCTATGATATCATTTTTGGTCATCTTACATACTAATAAGCTACTTTTTGCTAAACATAATTTGTTTATAAGCTAACTTATCAGCTAGTTTGCCAAATGCATCGTAAGAAAAAACCATGATTCTCTTGTAACCAGTCTTGCTTTCTAAACGGTTCTAAACTAATTTCATGACTAATTGGGATCCAATAGGTTCGGCTAGTCTTAGGCTATGTTTGGCAAACTAGCTGATAAGTTAAATTGATAAGGTAACTGATGATTGATAAGCTAGCTAATGAATAAGTTGCGTTTGGCAAAAACTAGTTGATAAGATAGTTTATGACTGTAAAATGACAAATAAATACATATTAAAAAATTGGTAGTGTAAAAGTAGCAAGGGTATATTTGAAAAAAAAATGATAAGTTCCAAAAGTCACCAAAATGCTAGTAAGAGTAGTTTTTAAAAAGTTAGTTTATAAACTATCTTTTTTTTTTTTTTTTTTTTTTTTTTTACCAAACGATGTCTTAACTAAGGTAGGTCAATTTTTTGTCAAAAACTTTATTTGATTCGAGTCAAAAGGATCGAACGAGACCCATAACTAGTCCTTGAAGTGAAGTGTCCAAATAATTCATATAAATTATTATAACATGATTACTTGGTTTCATCTTGACTTCAACATTTATATTAAAAAACATTGTTTGATTTTGACATGTTATTAAATATATTAATTCATGTTAACTTAAGTAACATAATTAATAAGTATCTTGTAACAATTATCAATGAATAGATAAATCTAAAATTTAAAAAAATTCCATAACAATTTGCTTATTTTTTGTTCAAAAGAGTATATATATACGTAGACTTCTACTCTAAAGTTATTTTTCTTAAGTTGTATGTATTATTAATATAAGAAAACAATTATATATAGTTGTTGATTTGATTCAAAAATTAAATTAAATTTTGATCCAATTATTTAGTGTACGTACTTCTATTTATACATGTGTAGCACTATCCATAATTAATCATGATTGTTTGGGAGTTGCTTGTATAGTTTTACAAGGTTTTGTTTGAAATAAATTTGTTATAAATGGAAGGAGCTTTTTTTTAATGTGAAGGACATGTTTATAAAAAACTTGGCATTCTGTATAATATGTTTTACTAGAATCTCACCGAATAAGTCTCTTCTTATGTCATTAAGCCTTTACCAAAAACTCATTTATAGCTAATCAAATAAGTTGTCACTCCATTAAGCTCATTGAGCTACTAACAAATAGGTCCCTAGTAGATAAAAGGGTTTGTATGAATTGATCTGTCTATATAGACTAGAAATGTTTTTGTTTGAAAGAGATTTTTCATAAATGAAATTAAGTGTGTTTTTTATTGGGATGGACAGGTTTGGAAAAAAAAACTTGTGTTTTTGGCAAAAGCGATAGAGGGGTGATCAAACAGAAAACATGGTCAAAATAATAGAATAAGAAGAAAAAAAAAGGTCAAATCACATGTGATTTTACTAAGGTTCAAAAAGATGTGAAGCGTCGGGTGACGGTGAGGTCAAGCCTCAAGCGTCAGTGGCACAATGATGGATGAACTATGTATTTCAAGGCGTAAACTAAGGTGATAAATGTATATATCACATATATTAGTATAAAGTTGGATTCGATGAGAATTTGTGGTGTGCACATTTGGATGATATGCATGGGACGAGGAATCGATGCATATTTGGATGATATGCACGAAGATGCACCCAGTCGATTCTCTTCTAATGCGTAATTCTTGACAGGCACTGGATTAAAAGGGTTCAACAGTTCAAATGTACTTATCACGCTTCTTACATGAAACTTAACTTCTTACACGATCTTTCGTCTATTATCATATATGTAAAAGTACATTTTATATTTTGTTATTCCAAAGAATACAATGAAATTCAAACAATTTAAAATTCTCTCTCTCTCTCTCTCTCACTCACACACACACACACACACACACACACATATAGATAGAGACGAGGTCAAAAAAGAATGCTAACTATTTAAAATAACATGCAAACGGTCAATGCAATTTGCAAAAATCACATGTGATTTTACATTAACAGTTAAAAAAGATATGCGGACGACTTTGGCCTGCCAAGGGTGGAGTGCACGACCTAGTGCACTAGATACGATGGCACGTGCCACCGTAACTTTCCTTCGTGATAGTGTAAAAATTTACAAGCTCCTGAAAGGTGCTACTGCATCATTTTGTTTTGTGTCACCATATATATTTTGAAAGTGCTATGAAAATACAAGTTTTCCTTAGTAGAGTTGGTTAGTTTCTTTCTTTTTATATGTGATGGGTCCAAATCCACTTACAGTAAATTTTTCTTTAGATTTTAGCTTTTAATTTCATATTTATTGTGTTTTAAAAAAAAATTATAGTAACCAACCACCAACCACCATTAATTTTGTGAAAAATATCCCTATATATGTTTTTTATAGTCAGTTTGTGCCATTGTTTAAAAAAAATCCGGATCCAGGGTTCCAGGCCCACGTCTTTAGGTTGCGAGGCAAGGCGATGTGAAGCACATACAATCTTGTGTGTGATGTTAGTGTAAAATCACGTGTAATTCGATCATTTTCTTATTCTCTTAAATAAGAATCATTCTCGTTTAAACCGACTATCATACAAAGATAAAAGTAATTGTTAAAGAAAAAACACAAATAGTTAAAAAGGTAAATAAAATATCAACATCTTACAAAAAATGGACGTCGTGGCATGCCCGTGCAAAAGCTGGTCATATCATGAGCCACGTCTTATGTAGACGCTACGGTCTAAATCGTAATGACAAAGACACGTCTTACGGCATATCACACCTTTTTGAATACTGGAGTCAAACTTGATTATGAAACATGATAAACGTAAAAGTGAGTGTGCGACGTGGCCCACATGAACTTTACATGTTATTTAGTTTTAAACTCATATGTGATTCGTATTTTCTTATTTTGTTGCCATTTTCATAGATATATATACATCATGGCTTTGAACAATGCGGTGGTGTGGTTTAGTAAAAATGCAAATCGCATTTCGTAAGTGTTAGGATGGTTTAAGCAATTTGGGTAAACGACCCATACGCTATATTAGTATAAAATTATATACGATTCAAATGTTTTTATATTCTCTTACTTGAACATTGTTCCCATGTGTGTATATATGGTTGGGTTCTGGCAAAAAATTGATGTTTTCAACATGGGAAGTTGTTACCAACCGTTGGATAAGAAATAAAAGCATATTAGGATGAGATGCACCAGATCAATTCCTTTCTAAAACACAATTAATGAAAGCAGAGATAAAAAGATCAATGGTTCGGATCAACTTCTCAGTGTTAACTAAACTTTTTATACGATCCTCCACACACACACACACACATATACGGGGTCAGGTTTAAATGAAACCCAAATTTGATTATGAATGCGATGACAGCTGAACGCGCGCCACGTGTCTTATTCAGCTCATATTCAATCTGAATAATACATAATTATTCAAATTGAATACTATGCATTATTCAAGATGAATGATACAATTTTTAAATTCAACAATACAACCTTTAGTATCATTCACTTTAAATAATCTTATATTATTTGGATTAAATATGAATGGATCATTGATCATTTTTAATTGCCGGGTATTATCAAAAGGTTTCTTATGCTAACTCAAATTCTCATTTCTTAGGCTAAGAATAGTAATGAGTTAGGCTCCAGCAGGCTGGCCATGGCGGACTGCAACAGTTTTGGCTACGGAGCCAACGGCTTGGCGGCTTGGGTTCCGCTCTCACATTTTTTTTATATAATTATATTGGGTATTTGGTTTGAGATAGTTCGGGTACTAAACAGAAAGCTCCAAAAGGACTTATTGTAGGTTTATAAACAAACTGAGATGGTGCCGACGACGTGACACTTGAGCTCAAAGGATATTGCATAGCCTTATGGGTGCGTTTGGTACGCAAACAGGACATGACAAAACTGGACGGAACAAGTAAAGTTTGTTTAGTGTTGTTATACGATACATTTTAGGGTTAAGTACATGGGAGTGTATCGAACTTGTCACGTTTTATCATTGTATGTACTCAACTTTAAAACTTACCAATTAATGTACTGAACCTGCTAAAATTGTCATTGTATGTATCCAACTTTATCAAAACCTACCATTTAACGTATTCAACTTGTCACAAAGTGTATCCAACTTGTCATGAAATACATTAAATGGCAATTTTAACAAGTTCGGTACATTAATCGGTAAGTTTTAAAGTTGATTACATACAATGATAAAACGTAACAAGTTCGATGCTACATTTTATAATGAATGTATTTGACCAGAAGCGACCACAAAAAGGAGAAAAAGGAGAAAAAGGAAACAAAACAAAAACCATGGCCATGAAAATTTTGTAGCTCTGATACACACACATACACACACACACTGGAGAAAAGAAAGAGAAGAGAGAGAGAGAGAGAGATTATCATCATCTGGTGTCTCGATTGAGATGATCGATGGATCGATAGGAATGGCGTGTAAATGCAGGAGAAGCCTAATCTACTCTTCTAATAATTATTTCACTGAATTTTGTTTCCAAAACAACAACAAGGAGGATATTATTAGGACAAAATTCAATCGAAAATTTCAGATTTTCAAACGCTCGAATTTCTCCAGATGGCCATCTGTTTCCCCCAAAACTTGCATTATAAGGTCAGAAATTGTTAATTTTTGTTAAAGTTATTTTAGGTTTCAAATCAGGCATAAATATTATGTGGATTGTGTGTGTGTTTAATGGATCATCTTATCTTTTTCTGTGCTTTTAATTTGTTTTGTGGATTATCTAAAACCTTGTGGTCCAGAAGTAGTTAATTCACTTCTGAGATTTACAAGATGATAACTTTATCCTTATGAATATGATCATATTCACACTGCAAATTTAACAAAATGTGTGATTTGGGAAGATACAACATTAGTATTATGTAATGGAATCTGATTTTTGTTTGTTTAGAAATAAGCATGTGGTTTTATTTTAGTTGAAGGTAATATGGGAAATGCTTGATGATCATAGTTCATGTAACACCTTAGGCAAACCCCATATCGCTATAGACAAACAGGAGAGATGTTGGCGTCATAAGTAAACCTTGGCCTTATAAGACAACAACACGTTTTGGGGCCACCAAGCACGAAAAGTTCTTGAAACTTTGCAGTTAAGCATGCTTGGGTGGGAGTAGTACCAGGATGGGTGAACTCTTGGGAAGTCCTCATCAGGTCGTCAGAAACAAGACAGTGAGCCAATGGGGCAAAGCGAACAATATTGTGTCATGGTAGGCGGGGTGATACAATTCAAGATTAGGAATGTACCTATTTTGGAGCACAACTCAAGTTTACAACAAACCAATCAAAGCTACCTTTAACTCTCTCTCTCTCTCTCTCTCTCTCTCTCTCTCTCTTGCATACAATTTCATACCTGCATGACTTGCCAAAGACTAAGAGAGTTACCATGGTCCATGCGATTTATACGTAATACATCAATTTAATTGGTTTACTGCAACAAATTTGCACTTTGCAACTTGCAAGGTGAAATGATGCAATGTTCTGTTAATCTTCTTTATTTGGGGGTGGAATGAAATTATAAATTTTAGAATCTCATTTCTATTTAGCTGTGAATGTGTATACTATGGTAGTGTCACTTCAACTCGCATTCTAAGTACTCAAAACATGCCCTATGTATTATGGTATGCATTTTCTACAATCTATGTTATGACCAACGAGAATCTTGGTGGGCAACAGATCGAGGCCTAATGTGGTCTGAGATTATATACTTGGTGACAATGTTGCCCGGATATTAATCTCTAGTTGACATATAGATCTCCAATTTTCAGGACTTAGATGTTTCTTGGTGGTGGGGTATTGTATTGTAGAAACACTTGGTTCATCCATTAATGAGTATTCTGTGAAGAAGTGTTGCGAAAAATCTGAATTCTGAAAAGTGCATACAGAGTTTAGGTCTTGTTCTACATCATCCACTTGTCACCTTTGGTGTACGCTTCACGGAAAGGAAACAAGTGTTGTACATCGAAAGCATGTATATTGATTTCTCGTTTGCATTAATTTGTAATAATTAATGTTATTATACCATTGTTATGCTTTATTGTTGCTACTAAAGATAGCACATATCCTGATATCTTATAGATTCACATTGCAGCATGGATGTTCGGGAGAAGTCAAGATCCACATTGTTCGAAACATCTAAACACAAGCGGGTTCCCATCTACATTATGATGCCAATTGACTCTTTTGGGGTTGATACATCTGGTGCTCCAAGAATCAGAAAGTAATTACCATTTCTTGTAGTGCCAATGCCAATTTGGAAATGGAGAAAATAGTATGCTTACACATGGATAAATTTGGATTTAATAATCTATATTTTGTTATCTCTACATACCTTTTTCCGATTTCGGTGGTGACCTGTATACATGTATGCATCGCTCTTCTTGTTTCAGAATCAAGGCCTTAACTATATCTCTAAAAGCACTCAAGTTGGCAGGTGTCCACGGAATCGCAGTTGAGGTTTGGTGGGGGATTGTAGAGAGATTTTTCCCCCATGCATATAATTGGTCTCTATATGAAGAACTTTTCAAACTTGTATCTGAAATGGGATTAAAGTTACAAGTTGCGTTGTCTTTTCACTCAAATGTTCATCTATCTTCACGAGTACAAGGTGTTAGTCTTCCACAGTGGATCACAGAGGTTTTGCTTCTTTTCTTTCAAATTTCATCTCTGATCATGTTACGATGTTAGTAGAATTGCTTTCATTATAGATAAGGGTCAGACCTCTTAAATGTGGATGTCTTGTTATTGTTGTTCAGATTGGTCGTCATAATAAAGACATTTACTTTCAAGACCAGAATGGGTTTCCTAATGCCGATTATCTTACGTTAGGGGTCGACAATATCCCTTTGTTCCATGGGCGTACTGCTATTCAGTGTTATGAAGACTTTATCCGCAGTTTTGCAAACAAATTTGATTCTTTGATGGAACCGTAATTGAAGAAGTTTGTGTTGGTCTTGGACCTTCCGGAGAACTTAGGTACTCTTCTACTTTTCTCTATATGAATGTTCAGAGGTTTTGGAAGATAACTCTTGTTGATCAACAAATGCAGGTATCCTGCTCATCCCTTTCAAGATGGTAGATGGCAATTTCCTGGAATTGGTGCATTTCAGTGTTATGACAAATACATGTACGGCAGCTTAAAGTCTAATGAACCTACTAATTTTATGCACACACTGTTTGGGGATTGCATGATGGGGGCAGCCTTTTCTTTTTCCTCTGCTTCAATTCCTATTCACACATTTATCCGTTTATGTACCTGTAGGATGGAGGACTTGCGGGCAGTTGCTTGGCAAGAAGGGAAGCCTGATTGGGCAAGTAAAGGGCCTCCAGATGCTGGTGACTATAATAGTTTTCCAACTGATGTTCCTTTCTTTGAAGAAGGAGAAGGAAGCTTTCTATCTGACCATGGGCAATTTTTTCTGGTAAGCCGTTATTATTTCACTTATGAACATATGATCAAGCAACGATTTTGTCCTCCAATGGGCCATCACAATAAAAGCCCAGACAAGACCTCACAATGTGACAACTGATAAACTCTGCAGAGTAGATCGATGTGCTGAAAGGGTGTGAGTCAGATGTGTTTGGTGCTTCGACATTAGGATTTTAATCAAACCAGTGATTAAGTCGTATCATCCTGCGTGCAAAATTTGATGTCAAATCGTAAAAAGATAATCTATTTTCAATCTGGGTAATTTTACACACATATCTACATAATCTTTCGGTCATAATGATGCTGAATGCCGTTCGAGGTTAATATGTACTTTTTATACATTATATCTATGTGTGGTATTAGGGACATACGACTCTCGGGATGTTTGGGAATTGCTGATTGGTTTGGTGTAGAATATTTAATAGGCTCTTATGATATAGTGCAAAATGAAATATGGTTGTTTTGTAATTGTTAATAGTATAATTAGGGCTCTGAATGGTTAAGGGAGGTCCAAGATTAAGAGAGTTCGAAAACCATTTAGAGGCTTCCAAAACCATTAAGAGGCAGACTTTTTTATGCCAAACAAGATTCACCTCTTAGCGATTCAAAGATTGCCTCTTAATGGAACTATTAAGAGGTAAACAAACAACTTAAGATGACACATTTTATTCTTTAGTAGATAGCATGACTACCATTATTTATTAATGAGAAGATGTTTTATGCAAGTTCACAAAAAGCATCTCTGATTTCTACATGAATTTTGTCTTGTAGGAATGGTACAGTGATAGATTGCTCCGTCATGCAGATTCCATCCTTGGAGTGGCAACAAAGTTGTTGCGGAAGTATCAAGAAAATGAGCAAAATTCCATACGTATTGTGGCTAAAATTGGTTTACTATATTGGTGGTATCAAACAGTGTCTCATCCAGCCGAGCTTACTGCGGGTTACTACAACACTGCTTTTAGGGACGGTTATGATCCACTGACTTCAATGTTGTCTAGTCATGGAGCTGCTCTGCAGATTTCGTAATTCTCGGTTCATTTCCTCACCTTTAAGACGATAAAAAATAAAACTTTCCTCATTTCTTCTGCGTTAATATGACAAAAAATGGTTGCTTAGAGCAGCTTCTCCAAAATGGAGAAGTAAAAAATTAATATCTCCCAAAAAAATCACTTTCATCTCCAACAGATTCTCTACAGTTAGTTATATTATTAAAATATTAAATACAACTCATATATATTATTTCTCTCGCCTAAACATTTAATATAAAGCAACTTCATTTGTTGAATAAATAAAAAATAATTTCTCTGATAAGTAACAATTTTTGGGGATATCTCCAAATTTGGAGATTTTAATCATCTTTCTCTTACTTTTTCCATTTTGGAGAAAGTTTTGGGGAATCTGTTGAAGATCTCCGGCAACTTCTCCGAAATGAAGAAAATGGGGATTTTGGGATTTTTTTGCTCGAACAAATTCTCCAAAATGGAGAAAGTAGGAGAGAGCGAGTAGATTTCTCTAAATTTGGAGATAACTACAAAAATGATTACCATGAGAGAGAAATGTTTTTTTTGTTACTATATTCTACAAATAAGAAATCTTGAAATGAAATGTTGATGAGAGATAAATAATATTTTATTAGATATATCATATATGTAATACTTTAATAAAATAAGTAATGATGTAATCTTCAAAATGGAGAATCTGTTGGAGTTGAATGCAATTTTCTGGTGATATTTTAGACTTTTGGACAAAAGGTTGATACCGGCAACTCCAAATGGCCCACAATTGGCTGCCAATACCATAATGTGGGGGTAGCATACCTGACTCACTTAGCGGTTGTGGCTATGGGGGTGCCCCGGGCTCGAACCCGAGATCAATTCAATTTTGGACAAACTATGCCCCCACCCATTACCAATAGAGCTATGCGCCATTGGCAGAGATTTTAGACTTTGGTTCTCCATTTTTGAAAACTTTTGGAGAATCTATTGGAGATCTAGCCCCCTCAAAAATATTTGGTTTGCTTAATACAATTTTGTTTTGCTAATCCCTTTACATGGATTTTTTAGATCTAGTAGTTGTGGGGTCTGTTAATTAGCTGATGAATCTTTTTATGATGCGTTTTTTGGTTACCTTATAGCTGCTTTGAGATGTTGGACAACGAAACTCCCGAATCCTTTTTGTGCAGTCCAGAAGGTTTGCTTCAGCAGGTAATTTTAATCCTTCTTAACCATTACTGGTTCCCTTTATGGTACTATATATACCCTACTTCCTTGTGTGATATATGGTTGGCTCGGTTCACATTTCAATTGAAATACTCCTAGTACCACATGAATAGCTTATTCCCTTAAACAAGCATGTGAAGGCTGTCTGGGAAAAAAGTTACTGTTAGGGCCTGTTTGTTAGCATTTGGTTTTGGAGGGGAACAGAGGGTTGCCTTATGAAGGACTTGATACCTCCTCTATCAGATGTGTCTTAAAACCATGAGTCCAGTTGTGTGGACAAAGCGGACAATATCTAGTATGGTTGACCTGAGATGTTACAAAAACTCCTCTCTTCCCGCTCACGTTATAGCTCCCCTACCCATAGTCCAATACCCTAGTCCTTATGTATCATCGTTTATCTTATGTGAATTTTTTCGTTTGTCAATAGAAAAACAGAGAAAATAACCTAATACCTTTAGTTTAGAGGAACTTTATTATTTTCTTCTGAGAAGCAATGACATATGTGGTGGTAGTAATACAAAAATCTACCCACCCCGAGTGTTGTAGAAGTTCTTATTATTGTTTCTGTAGCATATGTATGCAATATCTGAACACAATTAGGGGTGTAAATGAGCCGAGTCAAGCCCGAGGCAAACCAAGCTCGAGCTCGGCTCGTTTAAGTTAATGAAGCTCGATCTTGGCTCGTCAAGGATTTAGTAGGCTCGGGCTTGACTCGTTTGTCAGACGAGCCTAAATGAGCTTGACTCGCTTATGTTTTTAATTTTTTTTATTCTTTATCGTATTTATTATTTAATATATACATATATATAGAGGGAGGTGCATTTGTAAACCCAAAAAGGGTGTAAACATATATATGAAGCAATCTCAACCACTCATCCGGTCAATAAAGGCGGCTTTGACCCCCCCCCCCCCCCCCCCCCCAAAAAAAAAATAAAAAATAAAAAATAATAATAATAATAATAATAATAATAAATAAAAAAATTTCTACCCTCCCATGAATCGCGTCAATCCTCCATGATCACGTCCACCGTAACCGAAGATGAGTGGCTTCTCGCATGAACCTTCCTCTATGTGTGTGTGTGTGTGTATATATATATATTAACTGAGGCTTGTTTAGGCTCGCGAGCCTAATCGAGCTTAATCATAAAGTCTCGAGCTTGTTTACACGAGCCTAAAATGAAGCTCGAGCTCGGCTCTACATTTAACTCGAGCTTTTAACGAGTCAATCCCATGTTGCTCACATGCAACTCGACTCGCTTACACCCCTAATTTAAACAATTTCTTCAAGGCTGGAAATATGTGCTATGGGCCTATGGCAATGTTCTATAGTTGTTGTGATGCATATGATTGTGTGCTACCAAAATTCATGTTGTAATTAATATAGCTGACTTATGATCTATTGCCTACATACCAGATAAGGACGGCCTCGAAGAAAAGGGTAGTGGAATTGACCGGAAGAAATACACATGAACGATTTGATGAGGTATGCATTTTTATTCTACATGCGACTTTTACTTTTATGCAAGATATCTAAGGCCGTGGTTCTAGGGCCCTCTAGGTATTTTACGATTTGTATGTGGATAGAGTTGTAACCATCAAATTTGACTATAAGATACAAATATAGAGATATTCTTCACAATTTTAACATTGGTCTGGTTGTTGGTTACTTATCAAATGTAAGGTTTCGTGTTCGAGTCCTGTTATTGCAAAAAATTTGGAAACATAATAGATCTGATATTAAAAGCTAAAAACCAGGACAATGACTCTTAACAGGATTTGAACATGATATCTCACATTTGAAAAACAAGGAACTAACCAACTCTACCAAGGAAAACTTATGTCCTTATTGTAGTTTCTAAATATATAAGATGACACACAACAAATTGATGCGATGACACTTTTCACAACCCAGTAATTTTTTACACTACACCGAAGGAATGAAACTATATGACATGTGCCACCGTGTGCGCTACGCTAGGTCTGGCCATGGTAACCATACTGAATCATATGCAAGAAAGAATTGTATTAAGTTAATCTGTGGTGGGACTGAATAGCGTTTGACTGAACAGGACAAGACATGCATGAGTGACATAGTGGAAACTCTGTAAAGAGTCTTAAAGTTGCATATCCTTTAAACTGATGTGTGTGCTGCCCTAAGTTAAAAAGAAATGGTTGCAGCCTACTGGTATTGTCAATGCTTGCATGTTACATATCAGAGGTTGCAAGTTCAAATTCCTTTTGGTCATCTTGTAACCTTTTAGTTACAATAACATAAAAGAAGTAATAAGGCTTCCTTGGTAGAGTTGGTAAGTTCCTTGCTTTTCAAGGTGGAGGTCTTGGGTTCAAGCCTTGTTAGAGTCATTTTTAACCACCAAGGTGTGGCGTAGTGATAAGTTCCTAAAGGGTGGTAGCTCCCACCCGGGTTCAAATCCATGCGTGCGCAATTGGTGGCCACTGAGTATTAATCCTAGGGGAGCATGTCTTAGCTCTCGGTAAAAATTGCCAAGGATGTAGTCTGGGCAAAGCCCAGATGAACCTTCTCCAAAAAAAAAAAAAACATAAAAGAAACCATTTATATGTGAGCTTTAAGTACTTTTTATAATTAGTAATTTTATTTTATATTATGTTAGTTATTTTTTGTCCTCACTTAAATTTTTATGGATCCGTCTTTGACAACAAGTATACAACTAAGACAAACATCAAGTAAAAGCAGGAAAATTTAAAGATTAATTTGGTTAGTTTTCCATTAAGAAAACCTTATGTATGGATAAAGTTGACTATGTGTATTAATCTGTCTATATAGATTGGGAAGATATTTGTTCAGGAGGGGTTTTTCATAGATCGAAGGAGCATGTATTTTAATATGGAGAGGCGGGTTTGGAAAAAAACTTGATTTTCTGCATAAAGCTCCTCCCTAGAACCTTATACAAATCAAGGTTTTAAAAAACGGAATTGTGCCTCAAGGCATTTTCCCTCAATGAGGCGAGGCGTAAGCCTCGAGGCGGTCCGAGGCGTAAGCCCTGAGGCGGAAATATATACTATAGAAAAATATATATACACACTTCTTCTACTCAAGAAATATATGCAATATATATACATACACACTTCACACTTGAGTATTAGACACAATACACACCATGGTTTTCAAAAGCGTGTGAGGCGTACGCCTCAAGGCACGCCTCGAGGCGAGGCGGTCCAAAATCGTACCTGAGGCGCCACCTCTCAATTCTCGGATGAGGCGTACGCCTCGGTTGTCTGAGGTGGTGAGGCGTGAGGCGGTAGTGAGGCGTACGCCTCAATACAAAGGCCAAATTATTTAAAGAAATGACTAAAACTCTCTATTTTCTTTTTAAAAGCCTTATTCTTCTCTAGTTTTTCTAAGCCCTATTTGCTATTCTTCTTTTGTTGTTCGTGCAGTCCAGTTTTCTCCCATTTTTTTTTGCATTTTCTTCGATTGTCTTCGGTTCACCAGACTACTATGCATATGTATATACCAATTACTGGATATACTTCTTTTATATCTTGTCTCTACTACATGTCACAGTCACAATCACACTTCTATAGTTCCATTACTAGTATTTAGTACTTTTTATGTAATTCTCTCTCTCACACACACACACATATATTATTCATAGATAAATATTTTTTTCTTTGTAATTATATCTATATTTCATGATTGAAAAAAGTGTATATTGATTGTATTGGTAATTAGTATGATATATATGGATATATATATATGTGTGTGTGTGTGTGTACGTATTGTGTCTATAGTATATATTTCCGCTTCGGGGCTTACGCCTCAGACCGCCTTAAGCTACTTCCTATATCATTAAGCCACTACCAAACATTCTTGTATAGCTAACTGAATAAGCTATTGAGTCCATTAAGCTCATTAAACTGCTAACAAACATGCCCTAACATCGTCTATAGCTGCCTTGCTTCTTGCTTATAAGTCGTCCTCCAGTCAAATTGTGATTGTTATGTACCCAATTTTTTTTTATAAAAAAAATGATTAAGAGAAAGGATTCATGATATAAGTTTTCCATTTTCTGCTTCCTTTTTTATATCAAATTAAAATATATTATGATCATTATTATTATTATTATGAATTATAATATTGAGAGAGAAATGTGTTGTTGCAGGCTGGACTAAAGCAGATACATTCAAATTGTTATGATTCAGAAGCAGAAGCTGTTGGATCATTCACATATTTCAGAATGAATGATAAGATATTTAGAGTTGAAAATTGGAACAACTTTGTACCATTTGTGCGTAGGATGAGCACTCATTTGTAACTAACATCTTACTTACCCTTCAAACTATACACAAATCAATATATTTGCAACTTCCTACTGTGTGAAAACCAATTCTAACCACTTCTATTTTTATATAGTGTGTTTCATATATGAAACGTATTTACATCTTTTTTCGTTTTTATGAAACAAAAGGAATGATCATGTCAGAAGGTGATAAGTTGCAACACCTCTAAAATAAGGGTAAATTTAAACCTGAATATGACGTGACAAGAGGTTCTCACTACGACCCAATGTCTCAACTAGTTACAAACAAGAAGTAACCCAACAATTAGCTGAATCTACACCTATGGATCCAATCGTAATAGTCTAATGCTACTCACATTCATTATGATGAAATTATAATCACACGTATAGTTTCCAAAAAAAATGAATATCCAATAACCTAAAAGATAACATCTCCAAAATCACCAAGTTAGATCAAAGTTTTCCAAATAAGAAATATAAGCATGGAAATGGTTAGGGGTTTGAAATATGAGTTTTGACACGTATAAGGTTTTAGAAAAGTTTATTGGACTAACCTTGTGGTTTTAGCCTCAAACCTAAAACCCAAACACTCTAGAGATGGAGTGAAGTCTCGATGTTGCATGCCTTCGAGTCCTAGACTAGAAGCTCAACAAACCTTAAGAAGAATCATAATGCTCAATATGATTTTTACCAACCAAGAACTTAATGAAGCGATAGGAGATGGAGTTAGGGTGGGTTTACCTTGGAGAGAAAATCGCACAAGTGAGAAATCGAAATGAGAACACAACGAGTGAATTTTTTGGAACGGTCCGGATGCCAAGTTCAATGTGGTGCTTTCCGGATTCATGGTTTTCCGGATTCTCTTGTTTTCGGTTAAAATTTGGTTTTCGGACGAACTAGCTTCTCCGGATGAGTAGGGTTTTCCAGTTCCTGAGTTTTCCTGCCATAGTTTTCCAAGTGGACTTAGGGGCCGTTTACTTGAACTTACCCGGTAAGTGCTTATCGGTAAAATTGAACACTATCCACTACCATATGGTACAACATTTTAGTCTCTTAAAACGGTATCGCATGCAACAATTAACCCGGTAAGCTCTTACCGGGTAAGAGTTGTGGATCTCACTTACCCGGGTAAGACTTTCGGTCCATGCTATAGCTCTTACCGGGTAAGATTGTAGTCATGTTCATGTTCTTCCCGTAAAATAAATTGACCCGGTAAGTACTTACCAGGTAAGTTCAAGTAAACGGCCCCTTAGTTTTCCGGATAACCTTATTTTCCGGGTGTTACAGAAGTCTCAATATCATATATGATTATACTCATTTGAGTGTGTTTTAATAATATATCATTAAACATCTATGTATTGTCAATGCAGCATTTGTTAATCATACATAATTAAATGTGTGTATCATGCATATAGAAGGAACTTCAAGGGAAAACCAAGGAACATCCTCGTAGCTCTTCGTCTAGACCGTATGTATTTCAGTATTTGTACACATCAGTAAACTTAACTTGTTTTTATTTTATTTTATTTATGCACACGTGTATTATGCTATTTGCGCGTTTTATAAATTACGTCTATACACACGATTCAGATGAAGTGCTACAAGAACGTTCCTCGAATTTTTCTTTTCAATACTTATCTTCTTCTCGTAAAATGTTTAACTTCTCGTCTAAATCTCCGGTCATAAAACAATACATGTATTATTATCTTTAACTTGTAAATTTTGAAGTTATTGATGTTAGTCTTGATTTTGGGCCTTTGTTATGGACCTTTGAAATGATATGGTTAAGAAACTGCCATCCCTCCTCTTCTCTTCTCTTCTCTCCTCTCCTCTTCTCTTCTTCTAGAATATTCTTCCATTTCATCATCTTCTTCTTCTTCTTCTTCACTCTCTCTGCAACTCCAAAATCACCAAAAATGGCCATGGCCATGGCCAACACCTTATCATCACCTACAACTCCATACTCATTCAGAAAAGCCACACCTCTTTCCTCATCATCTCCATTCCTCCATCTCAATCTCAATCTCAAAACCCTAACTTCCCGCCACCAGATCCAAATCAAGCCCAACCGTCGCACCGCCGCCCTCATCGTCGCCAAGTCCAACGACGGCGACACCATCGACGGCCCTGACCGCCTTATCTCCGCCGTCTGCTACTTCTACCCCTTCTTCGACGGCATCCAATACGGCAAATACGTAATCACTCAGTTCTCCTTCCTCCAAACCCTAATCCAACCCCTGGTGCCTGCAATTAGGGTTTTCAAGAGCTTCCCTTTCAATGGATTCCTGGTCTTCCTGACTCTCTACTTCATTGTGGTCAGGAACTCTAATTTCAGTAGGTATGTGAGGTTCAACACTATGCAGGCAATAGTGCTTGATGTGCTGTTGATATTCCCTGATCTTATTGAGAGGAGTTTTAACCCAAAAGATGGGGTTGGGTTGGACCTGTTGATGAGTTTGGACAGCACTGTGTTCTTGTTTCTGTTGGTGTCTTTGATTTATGGTTCATCTTCTTGCTTTTTGGGGCAGGTTCCTAGATTGCCAATTGTTGCTGATGCAGCTGACAGGCAAGTTATGTAATCTAATCAAAACACTGTTTTTTGTTTTTTTGAATTTGTATTCAAGATTGTTAGATTTTGATTATTATATCTACTTGTTCATAATGTGCTTATTTTTATATATGCAATGTCTCATATAACTTGTTAATACAAGGATAATAAAGTTAGTAACTACTAAAAGCTTTCAATCATGGTGTTAGCTACCATGGTGATTTAGGGGTTGTTTACCTTTTTTGTATTAGTCTGAATCGGTTAAGGCCATGTTTGGCAAACTAGCTGATAAGTTAGCTTGTAGCTGGTAAGCTAACTTATGAATAAATTATGTTTGGCAAAAGTAGCTTATGGGTATGTAAAATGACCAAAAAAAGTATCTTTCACCTATAATAGTTAATGTTAATAAAGGTATAATTGGAAAAACCTACAAAAAGCTCCTAAAATGCTACTCCAACTAGCGTTTCAATAAGCTAGCTTATGGTCCATCCAAATTAGCGTTTCAATAAGCTAGCTTATGGTCCATCCAAACATGTACCAGCTATAAGCTAGCTTATTTTTGCCAAACACAACCTAAGTTGTGTGTATGATAAATTTGTGTGCTTGAAGGATGGGAAGGATGGGTTTTTGGGAGGCAAAGAGAGGGTTGGATTGTTTTGGGGGTATTTGAGAAATTAAGGGTTTGTTTTTAGCATGTTAATGAGCATAATGAGACTCATAGTTTATTCGGTCAGCTATACACGGTTGTTTCGTAGTAGCTTGATGATATAGAAAGTGAATTTAGTAAGCTTTTATGGGGAGCTTTATGCATAAAGCCCTTTTTTTTTCTTGACTTGTCCCCCCAACTAGAAACACTCCTTCCATGTATGGAACAAGCGCCACCTTCACAAGAAAAATCTTTTTTATTATATAGACAGATCAATTCAAAATGACAGCTTTATCCAAACCAGATTTAATGTAAAACCAACCAAATGGCTTGTTTGTTTGAGGTGGCTTAAATTGGACAAGGGAGGGTTCATTGATTATTCCATATAGGCATATAGCCATTTTGGGCTTCATGGCTTGACGATTAAGCTGTAAAGAAACGCTCCTTAATGGCTGGGCAAATAAGCCTTTCACACCATGAAGCTCATTAAGCTGTGAGCAAACAATTCTTAGTTGATTTAGATGTTGGTTCTTTTTGGGGCATTTTCGGTGTTACTTTGTTAGAGGTGGTTTAATAGGTATAATTGAGGGGTCCTCCTGCCGTAATTCAAATAGCCATTTTGGCTTAATGGCTCAACGATTAAGTTGTAAAGAGACACTCCTGTATTTGTGAGTGAATAAGCTGCACAAATGATTAAGCTCCAAGTAAATAACCGCTTAGCTGATCTAGATTCTTTCTAGGCTTCGTACTAAAACTGATTTGAGAATGGTATCCTCTCATCAAGAATTTGTAAAGCATTGAAGTCTTTGATGACAGCCAACCCTACGTCGATTTTAAAAATTCCTCTAAGTTCATGATAATCCAATACTCCTAATTTTTGATGTGATTGTAGTTTGTTTAGAGGTTGTTGGACTGATTAGTTGCAATGGACTTTTGTCTAATCGATTCCCATGTCAGTTAAACAAAGACCATCAAACCTGTTTGGGAACCTCAAATCTCTTCTATCTGTATAGGGGGTCTTTTAGAGAGATTAAAGGATTTTTCACATATTCTAACATAATCTACGTACAATTTATCTCATGAAACGTAAATTGAATACCCCTAGTAGCATAAAATGTTGTCCAAACACTTTTTATAAAACTCCGATTTGACCACACATAAGTTGATAAACACTTTTACAAAAATACATAAGTTGTTTTAAACAAGCAATCACAAACACCCCTAGATGCTACATAACACCAACCACGAATATCAGTGTCTCAAGCGCCGTCTAGATGTGGTAGACCTCGACTCTGATACCAGATAACGTTTGACTGTCTTTTTACTTTTAGAAGAACCCTTGTACATAGGAAGGGCGGAGGTTAAAAGTGAGTACAAAAACATACATCTATGCAAGAAATGCATGTATGATGTAGAATTCGTAAGTTATAATAACGGGGTTTGGGAGATGGTTTACTGTTGTTTTTACCTTTACAATCGTACTCAGATATCCTTTTAAAATTTTTGTTCATTGATGAATTCCTTCTTCCTGGTTTAAATTTTGATCAATTTTCACTTGATGAACCTGAAAGTGTGTTATTTCTTGTAGCCATCCTGTTTTTCATTCTAAACTTTTATTGCATGATTCTTGAATTCTGGTACAAGTTACATTTAATCAAAGAAAAATGCAGCCTTTGTAAAGTTGAAGAGATTTAGTTGTAGGGACATATTAGAAGTTAATAGCATTTTGGGGTTCTCCAATATGAGATCTTTTAAAGTAAACCAATGGTTTTTTTAAACTATGGGTGTTTGGGGGTAGCTTGTAGCACATTGACCAATCTCAAAGGGTCCTAGAGAAAAAAACAATCATGAAGAAAAAAACAGCCTGGAAAATTTTCAGTGGGTTTTTAGTAATTGAACCAATGACCTATGAAAAGGAACCTTAAAGCCCCAAGTATTAATTGCAGTGTTAGAGAAGGTACTTGGTGTTTCTATTTTATCTTTCTAAGCTTGTTTCTTTCTTTTAACCAAAATGTGTAGTTTTAATGCATTAAATTCATAATATAAATCATGGGAATGGATATAAATGTAGGTACTAAAATCCTAGCAATGGTCATAAATGCAACACAAGTGTTGAGTACATAAATGTCCAATTTTTCTTTCACCTAACAAATGTTGGGATTAAGTGATAACAATGTATATTTAAAAGAACACGACAATGAATAAAATCATATATGATTTTGTATCAACTTTCGAACAAAGCCATGTGGGCAAGTTTGGTCAATCATATATGATTTAATCGGCTTTTGTGTTCTTTTAAATATGTATTGTTTTTGTTTGGTCTCCTTCTACCCAACAAACTAAGGCGGAAACTCCAGTCTGGATGCCTAATCTTTATTCTTGCTCACATTCCAATCCAAACAGGGAATCATGGGAAAAATCCGTTTATGTAAGATATTTTAAATCAAATGCATTGAAGACCATACTCATGCATGCCATGTGCATTTGTCCTCTCTAAGAGTCCGTTCTATGTGTGAACAAGACTAGAACAGATGGGCGTGGGTAAAAATTGTAGTTCAGTAATTTACCAATCTTGTCATCCTTCTATTGTTATGGAAAAAAAATGCGTTTTTTTCTTTTCTTATATTCGCTCCTTTTCCATCCTTTTTTTTCCTATCACACTAAATGTGAACAAATCTTTTACGCATTATTATTTCTTGTCATTTACTGCATACGAAACTCACCCTAGATATACAACATACCTTTTTATAGGGGTGGCAATTCGCGGGTTGAAGGGTTGGCGGGTCACGGGTTGGCGGGTTGGAGGGTCAAAAAACCTCAACCCAACCCAACCCATTTAACTAATCGTGTCGAGTTCTTCAACCCAACCCACGAAGGGTCGTGTCGTGGGTCGTGTCAAGGGTTGGCGGGTTGGTGGGTCATTGGCGGGTTGGTGGGTCATAAATGGGTTGGTGGATCATAAAAGGGTTGACGGGTCAAAACTCATACTTTATATAATTCAAATAAAAACAAGTAAACAACATCCAAAAGCAACCAAAATACCAAATACAACCAAGTACCAAAACAACCGGATTTCCGGCGATGGCGTCTGGACGTTTGAACTCCGGTGAACTGGAGCGTGAGGGAGAGAGAACTCGTGAGAGTGGCTGGAAGAGTGGAAGAGTGGAAGAGAAGACGATTTAGGGTTAATTCAATGGCCGCTAGTTTTCAGTTTTCAATTAAATTGATTTTTGATTTGTAATTTCTTTAGTTTTTTATTTTTTTATAATATAATAATAACTAAATATATAAATATAAAATAGTTATTTAAATATAAATGGGTTCGCGGGTCAACCCGCCAACCCGGTGGGTCAACCCGCGAAATTTGACGGGTTGGCGGGTTGGGGGTTGACGGGTTGGAGGGTCAGAAAACCTCAACCCAACCCTCGAAATTTCCGTGTCGTGTCGTGTCGGGTTGACGGGTCGTGTCGGAAACTGCCACCCCTACCTTTTTATAATCAGATATACTAGATTTATGGTTATTATTTTATATATTTTACTGAAAGAAACTTCATATGTTTAGTAAAACGTGTGAGGGTAGTATTGCCTATAATGATTTGAAAACAAGTAGCGGTTGATTTTGGGGTTGGAAATATGTCCAAATTCAATAAAGAAATACCGCAATCATAGGCATGTGCATGTTTTAATAATCTATCAACTCAACCAACCTTCCCTTTACATATTCAAATGTCTATACATTTATTTGACTCGATTTATAGCCGACCGATTTAATCATAATCATGGAATTAAATAACTCGTTATGCCCTGTTATTGCTTGGATTCGCCGTCACGTTAACCCTTATAGCTCTTCTCTAACGCTTGGTTTGCGTTATAACATGTTATGGCATGTTACAACGCGTTATTTTGTAAGGATTGTAGTTACTTTTATATTGTGAGATTAATGATAACTATGTACAAGACTTAAGGCTTAAATAAACATGAATATGAAACATTAAATAGGAAAATACTTAGGGGGTGCTTGGTTGGGGGTATTGCAGGGTAAGGAATGAGAATGATAATGAAAACTGCTGCTTGGTCTGATACTATATAATGGAATCATTCCTGCATATCCATTAATTTCCATTCCTGAGCAAATTTGGGGGAATGAAAATTTTCTTTGTACTCGATTCTTTTTTCCATATGTTATTCCATCTTTTGATGTTAAATGGAACATCTATCGTATTTTAAAAGTGGGGGAAACAAAAACTTTTAACATGAAACAATTTTTCATTGATTTTAATGGGTTAACCAAGCAGCATCAATACGATGCTCATTTTCATTTCCATTCTTCTGCATTCCCATTTTCATTTTCATTCTCATTCCCTAAAATGAACCAAGCACCCCCTTACTCCCATTCCTATACAAGACTTAAGGCTTAAATAAACATGAATATGATTATATGAACATGAATTCTTTGAAAACTGAAGAAAGTATTGAGTAGTGATTTAATTCTAATTTTGCACTTTTGGTATCATTTATATAAGCTTGATATATTTTCTATAAAGTATTATTCTTTCCTTTTTAAGTTGTATTACTTGATATGAATTTAATGTGTTCTATTCTACTTTAATATACACAATTACAAGTATGTGCAACTCTGCATGCCGCCTTAGGATATCTATGCCTTGAAAAACGTGTCTTGTCAAAACTTGTAAGACTTGAGGCTTAGCGTCGCCCCCATGCCTCACGTCATTTAAAACCTTGATTACAACTGATCGTTTAAAAGTCGATATTTGATTTCTATTGATTGAAATCAAAATTATATTTTATTTAAATAGATTGTCTGTTGTTGGATGGTAGTTTAAAATTTATTCTGTCAAGTCTGATTTTTGAACTTCTTTTATGACTCTGTCATTTTGCCAAGCTAAAGTATTTTATTGTAAGTATTCTTTTTAATGTTTTATTGCTCCTGTAGAGAGATGCACTAATTTTGTAACAATTAGGTGAACATAAAAATATGATAATGCTGATGTTTAATTAGAATTAAATTTGCTTTATTATTTGAATAAAAAGTTGGTTTAAAATTTGGTTTGTTTAAAATTTGGAGTTAGTTCTTAGGGTAAACTATCCATAGTTACTATCCATACTTAAATTTGGTTAGTAGATGTTTCACCTTTTTGTCTAAACTTAATCAATCAAGAGTAAATTACACTAATAGTCCCTGTGTTTTGTCCAAATTCTAGATTTAGACCTTAAAACAATCTACATTAATAAATAATAATCCTTAATTGTGATTGACATACTTTAAAAGAAAAAATGTGATCGACATATTAAACAAGATTAAACAAAACTAGTGTTGTTTATTCTTTTTCTTTTTAACTACTTTTTTTGTTTATTTTTTCTTTTAATTACTTTTAGTTTTATCTTTTACTTAAAAAGTTGTTTAAAGTCACAGCTAAGTAGGGCTTATTGTATATAGCTGATTAGTTATCATATTAGTTATTACTATCTTTTTGTGTTTGATTTTATATTAACATTTTTAAGCAATTTTGATTAATTTAAGATAAGATTTGTTGATTTGCTACTATTTATTAATTTTATTATTTTCGTTAATTTAAGATATTTTGATTAATCAAACTTTATGATTGCTAATTCTTTATCGTATTAAATATATAGTATTGTGTAAAGAATTTTTTTCGAAGGTTTAGTTTTTATAATAACTATTAAAAAAATTATTTTAATAGTATTATATTTAGTACTAATGAAAAAAAATTATAATTAAAGAAAATACCTCCCGTTCGAACCGGGGTTTGAAACCAAACGAATGGTATTTCTTCCCCGCATTTCAGATATTTCAAACAATAATACACTAAAAATAATTAGTAATGATGATATATCAATAAATATATAAAAATAAAAAATTTTGAACGATAGTTAACTCATGAACACATTTCGACACAAAAGTCGACGAGGTATCTGGAATTCATACGGGCACCCGACTAATCCTCGACGATCATAGACTGACCCGAAAGTGACTAATGGTCAGAGTTTCGCTACATACTCACCCCGTGAATCAAACTCGGGTAAACAAGGATACCACCCATTGTCCCAACCAAGGATTTTACCAACCACTAGGTTATTAATGTTTTGATAAAAAAAAGTAATGAAGATTAATAAATAAGATAAGTGAAGATAAAATAGTTAACTAATGATTATACATAGATAGGTGTCTAAGACTGTGTTTGGCAAAAATAAGCTAGTTTATAAGCTATTATATATTTGGCTACCTTATTGAAACGCTAATTGAAGTAGCGTTTCAAGAGTTTTTTGTAGTTTTTTCCAGTTATACACTTATTAATATTAATTATTATATTACAATATACTATTTTTGGTCATTTTACATCCTCATAAGCTACTTTTTGCCAAACATAAGTTATTCATAAGCTATCTTATTTGTCAACAACTAGCTTATCTTTGCCCAATATAGCCTAAATAGTAATTAGATAGGTGTGTTAATATTTAATAGAATCACCCTTAAATAGTTGTATTCTAGCTTTTATTACCATAAAGAGTAGGTATTAAGTATTTGTTTTGAAAATTTAAAATTGCGTGCAAAATGCAAAAATAATATTTGACGACACATGCCGAACCTTGCGAAAAAACCGATCCTTATTTCTTAACTACACATTCTCTCTAACCAAATCAAATTAATCCGTTTTGTTAATATACTAGGAAAGGGGCAAAAACCGCCGATTTTCCAATAAAAATGTTAGCCTACTCCCACACATGATATATCGTATAACCTATATAGCGTGTTAATGGAACATGATAACCGTACATGAGATTTTCACCTCATATGGCATCTCATGCGATTCTATCAAAGTTATTAAGAAGAAGATGCTTTTTCCTGGTAATCATTTGAAACTATAAAAAAAGAAAAATGTTATTTCTATCAAACAGATTGGACACAAATTTGTAATTTACACTTAAATAAATCAATTAAAAAACAGTTATAATTAATCTGATTATGAACATAAATGTAAGAGTATTAACTTATATGAACAATTCATTAGAAATAATAATAATATTTTTGGAAGTCGGGCGTATAATATATAAAAATATTTGGAAACATAAAACTATTAGAATTTAATAATATATAAATAATTGGAAACATAAAAGTATTAGAATTTAATTTGGTGATTTGTCGGTGGAAGCATCTGGACCAAACGTATTACATCTTCTACCGACGTGGACTGTTGTCACTATGTGCACAGCTGTCTTCCTTATTTTCATTTCATACCTCTTCTTTTTTATAAAATTACAAAATACATCCTTTGAATCTCTACAGCCCAAATATATCTCTCAATCTACTCTTCAAACTTGATGTTTTAAAATTAAATTTGTGTATGTCTTTTCTTTGAGCATCTTCAATCGCTATGTTAAAATAAAGAATAGAAAAATTTCAGTAATTTGCTTGTATATTGGTTCTCTGCTGTTATTTTTTTGTTTGTTTGTTGTTGCTTCCCTCTGTTTGTGAGGGTGGTTGTTACGGGTTGATTGAGTTTTATTCCCTTGGTAATAATATTGCTGCTTTTCGAAGAAAAAAAAACTATGCTAAAATAGAAAAAAATACGAATTTTGGTCTTCTTTTTGTTGCTACAACAACAACTATGCTATCTTATATGTTAGAATAGAGAAAAGAGAATAGAAATCGTAAATTTTTTTAAATTAGAGAAATCTCTAAACTTAATACATTAGAGAAACAATATATTCTACCGATGAAAGACATTATGTGTAGGCGAGAAAAAAATATTTTAATAGATATATTGAATATTTTATTAATATAATTAATGTTAGAATTGCTAAAATAGAGTAGCTATGAGAGATGAATGTAAATTCTTTTAGAATTTTGATTCTTCATATTCTATTATAAAAAAATTATTGAGCCATTGTAGATGCTCTCAATAACTATGCTATCTTTTATGCTAAAATAAAGAAACAATGAGAAAATTTATAAAAATCTATAAATTTAGAGAAAGTGTCTAAAATTTAATAGAAGTAGAGAAATAATATTATATTCTTTTTCAACCAATAAAAGATGAGCACTATTATCATTTAAAAAAAAAGTATTTCTTAAAACCTCTTATGTAGGAAAATTAGGAGATTGGCATATTTAAAGTCGTTTGTTTTTTTTTTTTTTTAAAAGCCTAAAAACCCCTTACCATCCTCTGAAATTTTAAGAGTTACACCATCCACCTTTTATTTTTTAGACGTGAAACCAGACTTCAAACCTCTTAAAAAACAAACAACACCTTAAGCTTGATTTAAGAAAGATAAAAACTAAAGCTAGATAATAATTCGATTGAAATCTTATAAACATGTAGTTAACTTGTTATTCAGTTTTGATGCAGTAGGATGTGTAGGGGTTGACAAACTTCTAAAACCTAGAAATTTGAAAAAATCAAGATAGATCTCTCGAAGGAGAATTTTTCAATGATCAAAATTGGAGGTGGAACCTACACTTTAAGTAAATACAAGAGACAAAGAAAGATCTAAATGATTAGAAAAAATGGCTAGCTAGGAAAACAAATAAACGATAATGTTTTAAGGAAACTTAAATAATAGGAAACAATAACGTTAAAATACCGGTTCAAATAAGTGCACATGAATTAAGGTCAATGTTTAGTCGCATGTTGACTTCCCATAAAGTTCGCAATGAGTTACACGACTGGGTGTGATACCAAGTCGCAATGTTGGTCATGCGAGCACTGGTATCACATTCAAGTGGGTGAAGCGGCTCTCAAGGCAACTTTAGTCACGTAGGGAATCACATGAGCCCTCTTTGGACTTTTTGACGAAGATTCGACATTTGTCGATTTTCTCTACGACTTGAATTGTTGATCTCTCCATGTTAACTTTGAACATAATATATATATATATATATGTATTCAAGCTAATTGAATTTTGACATGACTGGGTTAGTTGATTCGTTCAAATATTTGGATTGCTTCATAAAAATTCATCTCGTTTGCAAGTCTAAGGTTGTGTTTGGCAACAAAAAAAAGCTAGCTTATAAGCTAGTACATGTTTGCATGGACCATAAGCTAGTTTATTGCAACGCTAGTTGAGGTAGCGTTTCAAAAGTCTTTTCCAATTGTACCCTCATTAATATCAAATATTATACTCAAGATACTATTTGTAGTCATTTTACATATTCATAAACTAGTTTTCACCAAACATAATTTATACATAAATTTGTTTATCAACTACCAGCTAGCTTATCAGCCAGTTTGTCAAAAACGGGTTAAATGAAGCCAAATCTTGAAATCAATTTGACTTCAAATTCAAATCTTCAAATCAATTTGAATTCAAATTGAGAGATAGTACGTAAAATATGTCGTCTTTCACCAGTTTTGAGTATTTGACGAAACTATAAGGGAGTAAAACGTAAATATTCTGTAACACTTCAGTGGCTTTATTGTAAATTAGCACCAATATGAAGTCCCTTTAAAATAACCAAAATCTTCACATCTTCTCTTCTCTACACTTCCATTTCCATCCCCTGCCTTCCTTCTCTCTACTTTCTCTCTCTACCTCTTTCTCTTTCTCTCTCTAGGGCAGCAAGCAACAATGCAGCTCCGTTCCACGGCGGCCGCCGGCGCGGCGGTGCTCATCTCCATGCTAGTCGTCCTACTGCCGGTAGCAACAGTCGAAGGCCACAACATCACCTCCATTCTAGCAAAGTTCCCGGAGTTCTCCACCTTCAACCACTACCTAACCATCACTCACCTCGCCGACGACATCAACAACCGCCAGACGATAACCGTCTGTGCGGTGAACAACGCCGGAATGTCAGATCTGCTGAGCAAGCACCTCTCCGTGTACGCCATGAAGAACGTCCTCTCGCTTCACGTGCTGTTGGACTACTTCGGCGCGAAGAAGCTCCACCAGATCACCAACGGAACGGCGCTCGCCGCGACGATGTTTCAGGCCACCGGAACCGCCTCCGGCTCGTCAGGATTCGTCAACATTACAGATCTGAAAGGCGGTAAGGTCGGATTCGGAAGCGAAGACGGCGGAAAAACCGATGCGACGTTTGTGAAGTCGTTACAGGAGGTTCCGTACAACATTTCTGTTATCCAGATCAGTAGCATGTTGCCGTCGGCGGAGGCGGAAGCTCCGACGCCGGAACCGGCCGCCGTGAACATCACCGATCTTATGTCCGCTCACGGATGTAAGTTCTTCGCCGAGGCTCTGTTAGCGTCCGCGGCGATGAAGACCTACGAGGACAACATCGATGGCGGATTGACGGTTTTTTGTCCTCTGGATGACGCTTTCAAAGGATTTGCGCCTAAATTCAAAAACCTAACCGTCGGAGGTAAGCAATCGTTGCTCGAATTCCACGGCGTGCCGGTCTATCAATCGATGTCGATGCTGAAATCGAGCAACGGCCTGATGAACACGCTCGCAACCGACGGTGCTAACAAGTTCGATTTCACCGTCCAGAACGACGGCCAGGAGGTGACGATTAAGACGAGCCTAGTGACGTCGAAGATCGTAGGCACACTGATCGATCAACAGCCGTTGGTGATTTTCACCATTAACAAGGTGTTGTTGCCTAAGGAGCTTTTCAAAGCAGCTCTTTCACCTGCTCCAGCTCCGGCGCCGGAGGCCGATGCTCCGACGGCCGATTCGCCTAAGGCTTCGAAGAAGAAGAAGCACAAGTCTCCACCGGCGCCGGCCTCCTCCGACTCGCCGTCTGATTCTCCGGCGGATTCTCCGGACGGTGACGTGGCAGATCAACAAACGGATAGCAACGATGCTGCGGAAATCACGGGATTCAGTTACAGATTCGGTGCGGTTGCTGCTTTGTGTTTTTGGTTTGCTACTTTTGCAATGTAAGTTTGCTTCTTCTTCCCCCTTTTTTCTCTTATTAGTGAAATAATTTGGTCCAGAAATTTGTCAATTTACACTTGAAAGAAGAGATTATATTTCCATTTCATTATGATATCACATAATGAAATTTGAATATGAGTTTGGAGGTTGGAAGTAATATTTTGAATTAATTATTTGTAAGCAAACGTGTATGAGTGAGTGAGTGTGTGTGTGTGTGTGGTTTTTGAAGTTAAAAAAAATGAGGTTTGCTTTTAATTAGTCATTTAGTAATGTTGTTGTTGTTGATGATTTATATATTTATTTGTATACAAGTACAAGGAGATGATCTAATGAAAAATTGGGCATTTATGATTTTGGTGTTTAAGCTTTTGGATGGATTATGATTTGATTTGAATGGGGTTCAGGGAGGAATTCCAAGAATGAAGGGGGAATAATATAGTTTCTAAATTTGGTTTCAACTTGAAAGGGACTCTTAATTAATTGTGTTTGTGCTAAAAGGCAAAATCATCCATCATATTCATATCTCATGGCAAAAGTAGATAGATATAAATGTGGCTGTTTTATCACTTTTTAATTCAATAATTGTGTTGGAACATTATGGAATTGCATCCAAAGCATGACTATTTGAGGTGTAGTGACTCTCAACCATCATGTGCAAGTCATTTGAGGTGTAGTGACTTCCAACCTATCATGTGCAAAGGGGTTTTCATGGAAACAATATTGATCCTTTTTATCAGCAAGAATCCTGATCCCATTGTTTTAATTCATGTGGTGGTATCTAATATTTGTATTTGTGCTTATGATTCT
Organism: Centaurea solstitialis; assembly: GCA_030169165.1. Lineage (NCBI taxonomy): Eukaryota > Viridiplantae > Streptophyta > Magnoliopsida > Asterales > Asteraceae > Centaurea > Centaurea solstitialis. The sequence goes on from CM058040.1 coordinate 103,154,649, forward strand.
ACACCATCATTCAAGGAATGATACAGTGACATTGTAACAAGGTTCTAAATAGTGTAAGGGCTTGGTGGCAACTCGGCAAGATTAAGTCTCAAGTCTTGTAAAGTGTAAACCATGTGAGATTGGGATGTCGTGACATTTTTCAAGACGTGACTTACGGTGACTAATCTTTTATCATATATCATCTATATAAAATAAATGAGTAACTGGGCTGACACATATTGTCGTCTGGTGGGCCGGTTTCAGTTTTTTTCGTCTAAACATGTATCTATACATGTATCTGGTCGTACTTTCCCCTTTTAGTTCATTTACGCTTATCTGATTGACACATATCATTTTATTAAAAAGAACAAGATAATCCCATTAATTTAGTATTCTTAGAAAAAGAAGATAATCATTGATTTATAAAAAGTTATCATTAATTAAATTATAATTTGAATTGTTTAAGTTAATATTTGAATACTAAAATATAAAATATAATCAAGGTAATTATTGAGTTTTAATAAAATTATTTTGACTAATTAATTTTATTTTGACATAGTTCAAGTTAATATTTGCATTGCATGTTAACTCATAAAACCATAAATTTGGAATCGGTCATAGAGAATAAAACTGACATGAAACAAAATTATTTATTGAAGAGCTCAATAGCGTAAGATGTTTTGCATCGCATTGCACGCGTATATATCTAATATCATATACATAAACATATGTTTTTCTATTGTTACTATGAGGCAACGATTAGATACAACTTAAATTAAGTTATATGTTAAAAATTAATATTGGAGGCCGATACCATTGGAGCGTGTGTGTGTTAACTTGCCGTTAAAAAAAGACATTAAAAAAAAGTTAAATCAAGTATCGTGTTACAAAAAACGCGTATTACACCATGACGTGCCTCGTGCATAACATGGCGTGAGAGTAAGACACAAGTCTTGAGTCATGGCGACTGTTGCGGCAAGCTTTTTCGAACATCATTGTAATGAGCAATGTTATTGACACCCCTATTAATGTCAAAATTAGGTCAATTATTACATTGAGAATGTAAAAACGTGTTTTAGTGTTGATGTATGTTAGGAGAAAATTACCTGACAAGAGTACATTTAACAATGTATAGGGGTGCTATTAGCCTCCTCTAATGCGATACTAAGCAACCACCTGCTATCAGAAAATAACGAGCAACCACTCTAACTAGAAAATCCACATCCCTCTAATCTTTGAAACACATGGGTTGTGATGCACGGATTTAGGTTCATTGGGATATATTGGAAACTCATATTCTATAGGGTCGAATTTAGATGTTGCTAAAGCCTTGCTTGTGTTAGAATATGTGGAACCCCAGGATTAATCTCCAAAAGAGCCCTTGAGGAGAGAAGGGGGGTTCCAACATATATAGTGAAGATTTGGTCCAAGTCTAGCCGATGTGGGACACTAACACGCCCCCTCCAACGAGGCTAGATGGAGGGCTGAGAAGGGCGGAGCGGCGAGGAGAGTGCCGGCTTAGGAGAGTGCCGACGTGTCAGTCCCTAGAGTGGTAGACCTTGGCTCTGATACCATGTTAGAAATAGAAAGGGTTGAAAGATTGATTGTATTGATTATGAAAAGTGTATCAACAAAAGGGGTAAACTACCCTATATATATACAAGGAAAAGGAAAAGGAAAAGGGCCAAGCCCATGGGCCTAAGATGGGCTTGCTATACATTAACTATACATTCTAACACCCCCCCTCAAACTTAATCTGGGGAGGAATGAGACAGATTGAGTTTGGTAACAAGCTCTCGAAACCGTCCTGGCAGATGAGCTTTGGTGAAGATGTCGGCTGGTTGATCGAGAGTCGAAATAGGGTGAAGGCGAATGGTGTTGCGCACAACGTGTTGACGAACGAAGTGGCAATCAATCTCGATGTGTTTCGTGCGCTCATGAAAAACATCGTTGTGAGCGATCTGGATGGCACTGTTGTTGTCGCACCATAACGGAGTAGGCGATTTCTGCGGTGCGCCCATGTCCGAGAGTAACCAGCGGAGCCAGATAAGTTCTTGAGAAGTGTCCGCGAGAGCCCGGTATTCAGCTTCTGTACTAGACCGGGCGGTGAGAGATTGCTTCTTGCTGCGCCATGAAATGAGAGAATCGCCAAGGAAGAAACAATACCCGGTAGTAGAGCGACGATCAGTCATATCGCTATCCCAGTCAGCATCAGAGAAGCCACGCAGGACTAAGGACGAAGTGGAGGAGAAATATAGGCCATGAAACATTGTGCCTTTCAAATATCGCAGAATCCGTAGGACAGCGGCGTAGTGGTCGGAACGCGGAGCAGCCATAAATTGACTAACAGTATGAACAGCGTATGCGATGTCTGGGCGAGTGACAGTGAGATAGACAAGAGAACCCACTAGTTGGCGGTAGCGAGTAGGATCTTGTAGGGGTGTACCGGCACTTGGTGTCAGATGAAGATTGTATTCCAAAGGTGTAGATGCCACCTTGGTATCCGAGAGGCCAGCCTTGGAGAGAAGGTCGGAGATGTACTTTGCTTGACAGAGATAGGTGCCTGACACGTCGGAGAGTACCTCAAGTCCAAGGAAGTAGTGAAGTTTGCCCAGGTCTTTCATTTCGAAAGCAGAGCTGAGTGACTGTTTCAGGGAGGCTATACCAGTTGAGTCACTACCAGTGATAATCATATCATCCACATAGAGGAGAAGTAGGATGCTTCCAGCGGCAGTGGTACGGGTAAACAGGCCTGAATCATAGTTGCTGGCAGAGAAACCCAATGAAAGCACCGTGTTGCTGAACTTTTCAAACCATGCACGAGGAGCCTGTTTGAGACCATACAGGGCTTTGCGGAGACGACATACATGGCCGGAGGGAAGAGAGACACCAGGAGGAGGAGTCATGTAAACTTCTTCAGACAGATCCCCATTCAGGAATGCATTCTTGACATCCATTTGAAACAGAGGCCAGTTTTTGGTAGCTGCGATGGCCAGCAGACTGCGAACAGACGTTACACGCGCAACAGGAGCAAAGGTCTCCTCATAGTCGATGCCATATTCCTGATTAAAGCCCTTGGCCACTAGACGGGCTTTGTACCGATCAATCGATCCATCAGACTTGGTTTTGATCTTGAAGACCCATTTAGAGCCGATGGGTCGTTTCCCAGGTGGTAGCGGAACAGAGTCCCATGTTTGAGCCTTTGCGAGAGCTCGAAGTTCTTCTTGCATAGCTGCTTGCCAATGTGAACTCGAAGATGCTTCTTTGTAGGAAGTAGGTTCATGATGTGATAACAATGTAGCATAACAGTGATAATCACGAAGATGAGCGGGAACCTGTCTCACCCGGTCGGAACGGCGAACAGCTGTTGACGTCGAGGGTCCAGGATCCGTAGATTCAGCAGGCGACTCAGGTGGAGTCGAGGGAGTTGGAACAGGTGGCGAAGGATCAGAGGTCGTTGCAGTTGAGTCAGAAACAGGAGTAGGGATCGGGGTGGTGAATGGAGTATCCAAAGAGAGAGAGGGGTCAGTAAAAAAAGGGGTATGATGAGTGATACTGGGCTCTGAGTTTGGCATGTCATAAAAGGGGACATCTTCCCAGAAGGTGACATGTCTAGAGATTCGTAGGCGTTTGGAGATTGGATCCCAACAGCGATAGCCTTTGTGTTCAATGCCATATCCAAGGAAAAGGCATAGTCTGCCACGAGGTTCAAGTTTGGTATATTCATGAGGTTGCAATTGAACAAAACATGCACATCCCCAAACCTTGAGAAGTTCATAAGTAGGAAGGACTCCATGTAAAACTTCATAGGGCGATTTGTGTTGGAGTACGGGCGTGGGATGTCTGTTGATGGTATAGACAGCAGTGAAGGCAGCTTCTCCCCAGAAGCGTTCAGGGCACTTGGCAGAGACAAGGAGAGTGCGGACAGTATCAAGGATATGTCGATGTTTGCGTTCAGCGCGACCATTTTGGGGAGAGGTACCCGGACAAGAGTACTGTGAGATAGTGCCTTGAGATCGAAGAAAGGCGATGAGAGAAGATTCTTTGTATTCCATAGCGTTATCAGCTCGAAGAATCTTTATGGGTTTTGAGAACTGAGTTTGTATCATGCGGGCAAAGTTAATGTAGAGTTGAGGTAGCTCTGAGCGGTGCTTCATAAGATATATCCAGGTGAAGCGTGTGTGATCATCAATGAAGATAACGAAGTACCTGTGTCCACCCATAGATGGATGTGGTGCCGGTCCCCAGACATCGGAATGGATAAGGTCAAAGGCAGATACGGATGTATAGTCATTGAGTTCAAAAGGTAGAGCATGGTGTTTACCAAGTTTACAGGATAAGCAGGAAACTTCATTGGAAGTGACGTTACCTAGAACACCAGAGTTAGCTAATAGTTTTATTCTGGCTGATGACAAGTGTCCTAGGCGAGCATGCCAGAGATCAAAGGAGGAAGTTGTGGAAATTGGCGCAGCAAGGTTTGTATGTGACGAGGACAAAGGTAAGCGAAGATATATGACTTCAAGAGTCCGTCCAACTCTACGGCCTTTTCCAAGAATCTGCTTAGTCTTTGGATCTTGTATAGCACAACCAAAGAAATCAAAAGATATGAGTAGACCCATTTCCTGAAGCTGGGTAAGAGAGACTAGCCCTATCGCTAGTCCTGGTACATGCAGTACCTCGGGTAACTGAATCAGGTCAGTAGAATAATTCCCACTGAATAGTACATGCTTGGGAGTAAGGTCCGCTGTGCGAACAGTAGGATGCGGAGATGGCTGCTTAGTGATGAACCCGGCGGGATATGGTGACATGTGGTTAAAGCAGCCAGAATCAAAAATCCAGAAGTGATCCGAAGTAGACGATCGCGGATAATGCATTTCCATGGTCCAAGACATTGGTTGTTGCATAAGTTGTCGACGCACCAAAAGTTGCATAAGATGTTGATTCTGACGCAGGAGTTGCATAAGTACACCTTTTTGTGACGGATCCAGTGACACGGATCCATTTGAAGTGGTGGATTGGGGTTGAAAATGACTGAGGTTGGGTGTCATGATGAGAGAGTAAGTAAAACTTGACAAGGGAATCTCAACTCGGGCAGAGTTTCGACTAGGGAAAGCGTATCCCGACTCGGAATCAAAAGATTTCCAACTCGGAATCGGCTTGGGAAAAGAGAAACAAGAAAGAATCCCAACTTGGTTTTTTTTTTTTTTTTTTTTTTTTGGATGTGGAAAACGGGATGAGGAAAACGGATGTGGAAAACGGATGTGGAAAACGGGTGAGGAAAACGGATGTGGAAAACGGGTGAGGAAAACGGATGTGGAAAACGGATGTGAGAAACGGGTGCGGAAAACGAGTTTTCCGACTCGGAAAACGGATTTTCCAACTCGGAAAACGGGTGCGGAAAACGGTCTTTTCCGATTCGGAAAACGGGTGCGGAAAACGGGTTTCCCGATTCGGAAAACGGATTTTCCAACTCGGAAAACGGATGCGGAAAACGGGTGCGGAAAAGATCGCGGAAAACGGGTTTCCCGATTCGGAAAACGGATTTTCCAACTCGGAAAATAAGAAAATCCGACTCGGATTTGAAGAATCCCAACTCGGGATTGATGAAGGTGATTAAGGAGCCTAAAGCTCTGATACCATGTTAGAATATGTGGAACCCCAGGATTAATCTCCAAAAGAGCCCTTGAGGAGAGAAGGGGGGTTCCAACATATATAGTGAAGATTTGGTCCAAGTCTAGCCGATGTGGGACACTAACACGCCCCCTCCAACGAGGCTAGATGGAGGGCTGAGAAGGGCGGAGCGGCGAGGAGAGTGCCGGCTTAGGAGAGTGCCGACGTGTCAGTCCCTAGAGTGGTAGACCTTGGCTCTGATACCATGTTAGAAATAGAAAGGGTTGAAAGATTGATTGTATTGATTATGAAAAGTGTATCAACAAAAGGGGTAAACTACCCTATATATATACAAGGAAAAGGAAAAGGAAAAGGGCCAAGCCCATGGGCCTAAGATGGGCTTGCTATACATTAACTATACATTCTAACAGCTTGCAATAATTTGAGGCTATTAAGTGTGCTTAAGTTGGTTCTGATATTCATGTTTATATATTATGATTGTAAAATAAATTTATTTATTTGAAACCCACAAGATTTAACATTTTATGGATCAGTCAAAGGTTAGTTTAAATAAACCCCCTTCTATTTTATGTGGTTGTTTGGTTGTTGTAGAAACTTCACTTACCATTTCCACAAGATTTAACGTTTTATGGATCAGTCAAAGGTTAGCTTAAGCATGTTTTACCTATATTACTATTTCTTTCACAAAGTGAAACTGAAAAATATGAAGCTTTATTATAAATTAACTTATGGTAACAATTATATAATATATAATTTATGTTCCCAAATAAGTATCCATAACAAAAATATCCCAAAAAAAGTGTGTATATTGAAAGGTTTCAAAATAAGTCTCCACAATGGAAAAAGATTTTATAAAAACATATTTATTACACTTTTAAATTTTAATTAACTAAAAGGATTTTATAAAAACATATTTATTACAGTTTTAAATTTTAATTAACTAAATATCAGTGTTACCTTTAATACTAGAGTGAATATTCTTTTATCTCATAACTAAGGGTAAAATAAAAAAGTGTAACCAGCTCTTCTAAAAATACACTTGTTTTAAGACGAACTAAAATAAAAATATCGGCATTTATTTTGAAACATATAAAATAGTTACTACATTATCAACGAGGTGGCTTTATTAAATAGTATTTCGATTATCCAATTATAAACAAAAGGATTTTATTAAAATGGGAACTATTTGTTGTTCTAGATTATATCTTCTTGAAGTAATATATTTAGAGATGAGTATGCATCCGTATTCTTCTTTTTGCTAAAACGAGCAAAAAGAGATAAGAAGAAGAAGAAGAAAAAAGATGATGGTCATGTTCTTGTATCCTCACCACCCTTTATTTATACCAAGACACACTCACATGTAACACAATCATACTATCCATTATTTCCTTGCTATGTTTGTTTGCCACACATATTCTCATAATTGTTTTTACAAATCGAGTCGAGGTTCGTTTACTAAACACTTACTAGGCATCGTCATCAGATTCACTTATTTTATCGGGTAAGACTCTCGGTTATTAAAATGGATTGTTAGTAAACATTTTTTATCCGGTAAATGCTTACTGGATAAGATTCTCGATCATTGTCATACTCATCAAGTAAGATAAGAAACACATGATAACAAGTTAAATAAGAGACTCCTAAAAGTTTATACCAAAAATTGAGCTTTTAAACCAAGTAAAACATAATTCAAGATTTGGTTTGTAATTATCCTATTCTAAACAAAAATTAACCACTTCATCAAAGCTAAATTACATAAAAACCAAACATACTTAAACATTCTTTCAAAATCGCTATTCTATTGTCCACTGTAAGAATATGTGGAACCCCAAGATTAATCTCCATAAGAGCCCTTGAGGAAAGAAAGGGGGTTCCAACATATATAGTGAAGATTTGGTCCAAGTCTAGTCGATGTGGGACTCTAACATCCACGACAGAACATTTCAACCAAGAACGTTTATTAGAACTTTTAATATAAAAGGGACTCATTTTGTTCTCAAAATAAGTATCTATATTTTTATTTTTATTTGTGTTTGTTATTCTGAATTTAGTTATGAAATGGAAAATTGCCTCTTTCTTATATTACCTTTATGATTATATACAATTATTTTGAGATGAATTATTTCTTGGTCATAAAGAGTGATATGTAGGTTTACGCACACATCATTAAAGCCGAAGCTTTCATCAACAAATCATGTGATAAAAAGGGGATTTGGTTCATCACTTCTTAACAAATCACATGAACTTAAGAGCAATATCGGATCATAATAATAAACCCATAAATATTTCAACTTTTTTCTATTTAGAGTGTCTCATAATGAATATCCATATTATAATAAATAAATTGGAAATATATACGAGGATTTATAGGTGAAGGTTTAAACAAGAGCATCTTTATTTTGCAAAAAAGCAAGAACACTCTTATCACATGTGATAATACACGTGAAAGATCTATTGGTGTGTATATGACATGTCCTACAACTTAGGTTGCACCAAAAACCATTTGCGCCCGAGGCGGATCTAATGCATTGAGGGTGGTGTGGAAGGGGGCCCCATTAAAAAAATCTCTCAGTTTTTTAAGAACCATTTTTTTCAACTTTCTTCTATAGATCCCTCAGTAAATTCGTTTATGTGCCCCCATCAAACAAACAAAAAACTGAAATCAAACAAAACCAAAAAAAAAGTCTCTCAAAAATTAACCAAAAAAACTTCCAAAATCAACAAAAAAAAACATACCGACCAACTTTGTGGACTTTTAATGTGTCTTAAAAGTGCCCCATTAGGCAAAAATCATGCATATGTTATTGTTTGTGTCTCTAATTTGATACCACATGTGATGAATTATACATCAAAAACACCTTTATCATATATGATAATACATGTGAAAGAGCCTAACAGTGTAATGGCAACTTCTCCTGCAACCTAAGTCGCATCAAATGTCATCCACGTCTCTAATTTAATATTACATGTATATCATATGTGATCAAATATAGCATCATACGTGATTGACTATATATATAGGGAGGTTCAAGGAAAAACCTCAAAGAAAACAGAAAACCAAAGAACATCTTCATAGCCCTCCATCTAGACCGTACGTGCTTGTGCATAAGTGCATACCATCCAGATGAAAGGCTACGAAGATGTTACTTGCTTTTCCGTTTTTCTTTGCTGAGGTTTTCGCTTGAACATCACCCTATATATAATCATATGTGTATGTAAGCAATTTAATTTTGCTTGTATAAAATTTGGGGATGGGTTGAGTTACTATTTCTAAAAATAGAAAGAAAAAGCAAACCAAAACACGTTATGCAAGCAGGGTAAAGTGAAATAGAGTGTACCACATATAGCCTTTATTCATTCACAAATGGCATCAGTATGTGTTAGGTGTCACCTTACATCATAAATAAACCAAACTCCTTCATGCATCAATAACTTGTACGGTACAAACAAGTAATAACACCTCATCGTTGTATCCATCGCTATCGATCAGGGTTACCAGTAGACCCCGGTCTCGTATAAAGCTATACCAATTTACCAATGGGTCTGAGTCATTGGTTATTGATAGAACTCGGCCTCTTAAAAAAGTCAAATGTTCAAACATCACCGAAAGTATTATATATAATTTTGGAAAATAAGTTGATACCAATTCCCAACAGAATATGATATGCATACATGGTTTTTATGATTCACATGTGAATACAACTATAACAAGTGAAATGCTATGCTATGCTATGATGACAATTAGCCAAGTGGTTTTTTTAAACTTGACTCTAGAAGGAAAGGAAGAGAAGAAACATTAAAACTAAATAGTCTAAGATATAAATATGCAAATGAGATGCAAAACTTGAAGGCTGATAGATATTTGTATTTGGAGAAGGGTAGACACAGTTCTGCATAGGTTGACATCCCCCCTGAATTGTGGGTGGTACTGGTGGTGGTGGTGGTGGCACTCCATACACAGGACTGGTAGTCATTGGTGGTGATGGTGGTGGTGGACATGAAGGGAGAACAGGTGGCGGTGGTGGTGATGGTGATGGCGGTGGTGGTGGAGGGGATGCATACACAGGCTCACTTGGCGGTGGTGGTGTTCCGTAAAACGGCCGAGAAGAGGGTGGAGCCGGTTGGCAGGGGTCTTCGCAGCGGATCGGCAAAGCGGCATCGCCACAAACCGCCGGTGATCGGATGAAAATCGAGTGGAAAAGAAGGAAGCAAAGTGCAGTAAACAACATTGCTCCTGATGATGTAAGGTTTAGGATATGCACCGATTATGACCTTCGGGCACCGATGTATAAATAGCATCGAGTCGACACTTGGAAAGGGTGGTTCGCAGCCACGTAGCGAACCTTTTCGTCATTTTGCTTACATGGTGGTGTTAAAAATTGACCTCAAACTCAAGGGGGTTGAGTAAGTAGTAGACAATTTGAACACATTTTTAAGTGGTAGAAACTGAGATGCTATCAATTTTCTGAACCTAATAGGGATGCACAATTTCTAGAAGATACCAAAGTGTCATTGACTTAGGAGTATTTGGGCAACCAGTAAAATCTTGCCTCCCTGGAGTATGTGTGTGAATATTTGCCGTATATAAGTATTATATTTTATATACTACATATATACTTCAAACGATTTCTAAAACAAGCGTTTCCCTACAAATTAATGTTGACATAGAATCGATTAAACCTGCATATCCGACTTGGAGGTGGGGTCGTGGGTCCGAGGTTAGACATTTCCTCGATCACAAAGGGTATTTGGAAAGCTCCTCTGGTAGACATCCTAGAGTTAAACTAAAGAAGCATTTAACAGAGATTCGAATGTCGATATGTAATTGTTGGATGATTTAAATCACATACTTGAGTGTCATTTTGCAGACAATGTACATGTATATAATCAATTGTAAATATATATAGATGGAGGTTCATTTAAGAACCTTAAATGATTTAGGAACGCATAAACCATTCTTTTTGTGGTATTCATGATGAATTACGTAATAAAATATTCATGATGAATGTCATGACATGACATGATAGAATATTTATCATGAATACTCACAGAACAGGTGGTTCTTGAGTTCCTAGAAATATTAACAAACCTGTCCCCTATATATAAATATATATATATATATATATAATCTTCAAATAATGAAAGCAAATTATATAGGATGCTGCCCCTAAAATACATATTTACACAGTCTTCAAATAATGAACCCAAGACTGTGAACTTTTTCATTCTGAATAGTGCTGAGTTGAATGATCACAAAATTACAAATATTTATTAGACAACAAGCCTTTTTCATGAATGATAACAAAATACAAGTTTAGAAAAGAAAGTAAATGGTCCACACTTGATATACAGGATTACTTACTGTATTTAGTTATATCAATTTTGCTTGTTAAAATATATGAAACTTGGAGAACCCTTCGAATCTGATGTTAACGGGAATGGAGAAAATCCAGAGTGATCTCTCTTTGCCTTTGCGAACTTTGCAATGTAATCCCATAAATTTTGTTCTTGAACACAAGTTTGAGCTTCATAATCCTCCAATGACATCCACTGTAGAAAAGCTTTTATCAGTTAAAAAATAAAAAGTTTTTTTATGCTTGTACTTAAACTAAAATCATATTTTTCAGCAAAGAACATCCTATATTCTGTGAAGAAAATACCAAATTGTTTTCTTTAGTTAATGATGTGTGGCCCTTCCTGGGATTTCAAGGTAACTGAATAATACACCCATACTTTTTGTACTATTCATTCCGATTAATATAAGGTCTACAACTAGATAGGTGCATAACGTTGACATGCAGCAAATAGATGGTTTCCGTGAAGACCCTCATCTTGTAAAAGGGTTTGAGAATGGGTTTTTGCAAGAAATGTTTGGTTGTAAAAGTTAGACAAAAGCTTCAAAGAGGAGATAAAAGAAAAAAAAATAGCGAAATGTTATGCAACGTGGTTAGTAAGGTCGAAGAAGAAGCAAGGAAAAAGAGTAAGTATGGACAATACCACCAAACTAAGTAAGAACAAAGAAACGGTCTGTAACCCTTCCCCGACCTATGGCTGACCAATTTGTGGCTGGTGTTAGTTTTTAAATCTGATGCACGGACACAGTGATTACCCCATATATCTACGCACGCGTGTGTGTGTAATTATTCCATTGTTTCTAACTTTCTTAATCCTCTCTCTAAAATCTGCAGATATATTCTTGAAAGATATATTTAGTTGTTGAACATATCTTTATGATTAGATAATTCATAACCCAAACAACCTTGATAGTGGGGGCTAATAATATCCTAAGAACAGTGATCTTCACGTTCTAAATATAATTTACTGCATGCTTTCTCCTTCAATCACTCTACTTTCTAACAGCTCGTCCCACAGTATTAATGCCTAAGGTTCAACTATTTCCACACCTTCTTCACATACTGTTGATCAGAAGCAGAGAGTAATGGTATATAAAACAATTAGGGGAAATGCTTCATCAAATTCACTAATGTCGTTTTCTATATGCCACTGCAATAGCCATTAATGCCCTCAAGAGAGTTAAATGATACTATTTGGCATGTGCAATAATATCTGTCAGTACCTTTGCGGCCTCAATTTCCGTTTCTTGAATTTGGATGTCAAACGACAGTGGGCGCATCATGCAAATGAAGAGTGTTTCTGATTTCCCAAAGAATACATCATGCTCTTGACTGCCAATTAGATCAATTTGTATGCATAAAGATAAGTGTATAAACAAGTTATAGTATCTAACAAGGATTCGACAATGCAAGTGTTGCTAACAAACTTATGGAAAGTGATTTACAACAGTCAAGAGGGAAAGAGTGGTATGAGGTTGCCTTGAGTGATATGATCCTTAAAATCACTTTAATGAGTTTCCTACGCGGGAAAGGACGAGACATGACAGAACAGAAACTTGTTGTTCCACTTTTGGTGCGACAATAGACTGGGGGAGTGGGACAAAAATGCACCTTTGAAATTATATTAGTAAATTACTAAACTACCCATATCAAATTACTTTTTGTTCACTTTTCGGATTGAGTGGAACAAAATTTACTTTTTTGTCCTACAAATATGTGAAACAAAAATCAGGAAGACGGGACAAGATTGGTAAATTACTAAACTACCACCGTATGACTGGAAAAGTTATATTTTCTCAGTTATTATTACTGTGAAGTAACCTCTGTGATTTGCTTTTTTTGCATTTCAGAAGATAAGGCTCAAAAAATTGATGGTGCTTACCTGAATGCCTGCACGTCAACAAACTCTGTATCTATCTGTGACAGGTTAAATAATCAGCCTTATGAAGAAGTCGAAATTTTCATGGATATTTGGCATATAGAATATTGACACATTAGAGGCTTGAAACTTACTCCTGTCTCTTCTTTTACTTCTCTAATTAACCCTTCAGAGATATTCTCACCCTGTAGAAGAAACTATCATCAGTTCATCAAAAAAAAAGCTATGAACCTAGTTTTGGAAAAATAAGGAACTTCTATTGAAACATACACCTCAACAATAATGCCGGTAGGGATCTTCCAAAGTCCGCGTAATTCCCCAATCTTCTCCTGAACAACAAGGATCTATAAACACAAAACAGCATATGGAGTCTTAGAGACAAAAACCATCCAGCCAACTGATCTAAACAATCAATATACACAATTTTGGTTTGAAGTGGTTGCATGCTGAGTTCTACAAACTACAACAGTATTCTGAAAAGTGGGCATGAGTAGTTTGAGCTCTGTGTGCACAACCCCTTATAACAATACCAATGACCTGCAAAGATAGATTCTACTAGTATGTAACACCCCATAGCCTAAAGCAGGAGGTTGGCCAATGACCTCCAAATCAACTTACAACAATGGTGGAAGTTATTGGTAGTCAATACTCCACAATTTCTAACTTGGAGCTTACGAGTCTGATTTTATATCCATGTGGGATGGGTTGTTACAGTTTAGATATGAAATACGGTAAACTACAGAAAATGACTCCTAGAGTAGTTACTAACCTGCAATTTTGGAAAACAAAACAATTTGGCACCAGTGGTCCTTAATGGTACTAATGCTCACTAATCAACTGATCAAGCCTCTTTATCTAACAGCTATTAAAGTCTCCATCCTAGTTAAAAGAGGGCATTTAGTCAAAACACTCAAGATAGGTGTTACATAATCAGGATGATCACGTAATGATTTGATTGAAATGAAAAGGTAAAACAGAGGGTTACAATGTAGAAATGAAGATAGACTTAATCCAACAATGAATTCTAGGGAAGACTTCCCTCCTCTAAGCTAATGCTCAAAGTCTAACAGAATACGTATTAATACCCACACACACGTATATAATGTTAATTTGTAACCTTCTCATGGATCTCAAGATTTCATGATATATGCATTGTTAGAATGTATGGGTAATGTGAAGTAGATAAACTGGAAAAGTTGTTCTATTCTTATTCTTTTGGAATGAAGTACAAGTATACGTATCTATAGTACTTTGACATTAAGTTGGTTACAATGCGAAGTATGAGGACAACATGGCTATTGTTTTGGTCGGATTTTGATTAAAGTTTAAGATCCAATACGAGTCCCTACGATCAAACAATATAATCAACATATAAAAATAAAGATGAATAAAAAAAATATGTGAAAAGTAGAGGACACGTAGCAGTTGTTGATGCGGAAAACCCAAAAACAGGAAAAACTGCAGGTGACCGCAATTACAGCTCCACTTCCTAGTGTGGACCCCTTCTCATTCAGAACCAATGGCCTTCGGGAACTTGTAATGCATTGGAGAGAACCATATTCCATATGAAATGTGAATCGACCTCAATATGTTTGGTGCATTCATGAAACATCAAGTTAGCAGCCAACAATCATGATCACGGAAAAAAAAAAGTCCCACCACATGCAAAATGACGGATCGGCATGGAAAAATAAGCTTCATAATGACGATAAATGATCATATAAAGCAACAGGATAACAAATCAGACAAAAGAAAAACGAAAAAGAGAGATATGGAAAGTAATCCGTACAATATACACTAGACACAAGAATTTTAGATATAACACCAAACATATCATGACAGTATACTGCAATAATAATGGTCAGCACCATATACCTGTTGTTTATCGTCTAACACAATAGCACCCACACGAGCTATATGTGAAGCATTTTTTGGGATGGTATTTATGGTTTCAGGAAGCCACTGAAGGAGCATCAGGTACTTGGGTTCAGCATGGTGGTACCAAAAACCCTCCTTTCATTTCAGGAAGAGAAAGAATAATCAACTTCATGAGAACCAACAACTTAACAAAACTGTTAGAATATGTGGAACCCCTAGATTAATCTCCAAAAGAGCCCTTAAGGAGAGAAGGGGGTTCCAACACATATAGTGAAGATTTGATCCAAGTCTAGCCGATGTGGGACTCTAACAAAAACTAAACGATATTGAGACCATGTTTGACCTAACATGGTCTACTATTAGTTTGTGCCCATATATTTACCTAACAGTCAACAGAGTATCAGTTAGGTACCTTAACTGCAGTTTCGACAAGATTTACAAGCTCAATTGGCAGTTTAATCCAAACACCCTTCTTGCCCTATCAATATAGAAGGGCAGACTTCTGGATCAGCAATTAGTTTATAGAACTCAGCATAGGATTATAATCATGTTAATGATTTAAGCAAATAGTAAATATAGAGGGAAAATTTTTCATTGCAGAAAATATATAGAATGAAACCTGCAATTTCCACTGTGACAGAGAAGTTTTAAGCAGTGTGTGAAAGACATGAGAGTCCATATGCTCCTTCATCTCTACTACGATACCTCCATACACGTCTTCGGTTGCTGGTAGCTTGGCATTTCCAGCTCCATAATCGATGGTAAGATGGTCCATCAAACCATAATGATGTACTCCCCAAGTCCGTACACTCCGACTGAGAAAAGTATTTCAAAACCTCAACAATCCAGGCATGTATAGACAAAGATTCTAAACCCTAGCAGAGTAAGTGGATCTGGTCATAAACCACAAGGCTTGTGGCGTAACGGTAAGGCCTGTGGGGGATGTGGATGGTATCCCAATTCACTCAAGGTTCGAATCCCCTCGTGCGCATCTTGTGGCCAGGCTTAGTCTCAGATGGCCGAATTTTCATTTCCTAAATTGCCAAGGATGTAGTCTAGGCGAAGCCTGGATGAACCTTATCCCCCCTAAAAAAAGTGGATCTGGTCATTCTCACCAATTAATGGAAGGTCTCTATGAACTAATATCAAGACATACATCATTTATTCTACCCACAAATCATGTCTAGCTCAGTTGGTCTTCCTAAGGGCGGTAACATCCTGGAGGAGGTTGTGGATGGTATCCCAATAGTCTAACAGGGTTTGGTCCCAAGGAGAGTCAATTCAGGGTTTGAGGAGAGTATCCAGTTCTTGGGCTGGTCCAGTGATAGACTGTGCTCCCCCAGCCCAATCAAAGACTGTGATTGGGCTTTACTAGACCTAGACAGCGGTCGATTAGTGGGCTGCCCGTGGATCAGGCATATTGCTTCACACACACTTTCACACACACACACACACACAAAAGAATTTAAAGAGTCAATAACCAAAATACAATCATGGAATTTAGTAAGAGTAAAAGCCAAATTGATGATCCAGAAATCAAAAACACAGAAATGAATACAAGTATTTGCTATAAGAGTAGAAGCAAGGTAGTACCTGCTGTAAATAGAAGGAGAAGTGAAGGCTTGTAGATCTCTATCTGCAATGCGAGACTAACATCCACATCATCTCCTTCTCACATTCACGGATTCACCAGAAAACCAGAGAGAAATGGGCAAATCACCATGACATCATGGAACATGGGCCGGTGGGGCCCACCTTTTGTTGGAATATAAAATAAAACAACCTTTGAAATTTAGAAGACGTCAAAATCATTAAACTTTAGATAAACTTGTTTTAAAACGTTATCATTAAATAATCGCTAAAATTGCTAAACACGCCGTTTATAAGTATGTGTCAGCCGATATGACCATATGTAGCGCCCTCGGGTGAGGGGCTCGGACTTGGCACGGGTTCAAAGGAATACCGGCATACCGCTACACCCCTTGCAGGTAGCGCTGGCAGGTTCACACCATTTGAGTGTGAAGAACCGCGCTATCTCCTTCTTTCTCTCTTTCACCTATATATTAATTAAAATAGAAAAAATGGGAAACAGTTTATGATAGTTAGTGTGAGTGTTACATTGTTACTTTACTTCAGGGTAAGAAGAGCATGAGAAAGAAAAAATTGATGTGATGTTGCTATAGTATTAACGTTCAAAGAATTCCAAACTCGCCGTTACTGATGGCATAGTTGAGTTTTCTGACTTATTAGAGGGTGTGTAACAAATTGACAACTTGGCTACGGTTAACAAAAATACAAAAAAAAAATATCAATTATGGCCAAGAAAGTCAATTATTCGCCTAAAACACGGCCCACCATCACTAGACAAATGTATAAAAAATCAAGAGAAACTAAACTATGATTCCCTAAAGGCACGTAGTTTGCTAATAATTTCTATTTTTGTCCTAATTTTCACTTCTATAACTTGTAATTTATTGTTTATTTTCGTCCTTATATTTATGCAAGTTTTTAAGTATAAGAAACATTGTTTATTTTCATCCTTATATTTATGCAAGTTTTTAAGTATAAGAAATGAAAATAGTAAAGAATTATGAGTGAGAGGGACCGAAATAATAATAATAACAATAATAGGTTGTAAATGATGAGAAAGAAAGCAGGGAATTAAAGACATGAAGATGAAGATTGCAATTTTTAAACCACAAAGACAAAAGTTACAATGTTTAATAAATTATAGGGACAAAAATATAATTTATTAAAAAAATTAAATCCATTAAGAGCCAAACCAAAGTTTTAATTAAATGGTGTGAGGCTTAGCCTCGTAATGAGGTCAAGTCTCAAGTTTTACGGTTATCACGAAACCATAAAGTTTTCTAAGAGGTCGCTTAAGACGACAAATCCACATACAAAGTGTGTGTATATGTGAGTGTCTTAAATAATAATAACTAGTGTCAAAACCGCGCGTTGCGCGGTAGTGTGAGTAACTCTTTAAAAATATATAGATTGACACTGTCGTCTGTTGCATTTGTCAAATAAACATTGTTATATATTCGAGATTCTTTCATATAACTTTAATTTATACAAAACAAAAAAGAAAATAAAAAGTTTAACTATTTCATGAATTTTTTTTTCATATAAACAAAAACTAACTATTCTAACTTATAAATAAATCAAAATTCGCATGAACATTCAAGGTACTCCTTATTCTGTATATATATATATTTTAAATTTACCTTTTTATTTCAATAGTAATTACTTAACAAATTATGTAAAACTAAACTTAACCACATTCTAATTAAAAGTTTCTGTGAGTAAAACTAAATAATAGATTTTACTAATAATAGATTTCTCCAATTAAAGAAAGAAATAATTCAAAATATCTTGTATCCTAATATTAATAGTTTAGATTATATTTGTAACATCCCATTTTCCAAAAACATTCTTTAAAAGGAAAAGTAACCAAAATTCTCATATCAAGCGGAAGCTCGTCCAACTTACATCCAAAACAACAAGTTTGAAGCTTTAAACCATAAAACAACTCGAACTTAAAAGTATTGTTTACGAAATGTAATAGAAATCCAGTTTAGAAACATAAAAGAGTTCATCATCCATTAAAACTTGTCCTCCTAGCTTTCCCGACTGAACCACGGTCCCGGAGCCTCAAACGGTAGCCTTCTCCTTTCCCTTACGGGAAGTACCTGCCACTAAAAGATAAAACAACAACGGGGTAAGCATAAAGCTTAGTGAGCACACACATAACCACTTACCACCATGCTACACAATCACTTTACAAGCAATTAACAAATCATGCAAACTCCAACCTTCCCTACGGCTCAACACCATAAAGGAAGGGCATATGACACTGGTACCAGGCCTCTCCAAATTCCCTAGGGGTATCGCTACCACCATAGGTACTCTCCCAAGTCCCCGAAGGAACACATCACATAATCACATGCAAACATAACCATGTACACATAATAACAAGGGTTAAGTGAAGTACTCACCTGTCGGTTGCTAGCAAACAAGACTCTCCACAAGTTAAAACGATCACTTGCAAACACCTAAGCAAGCATAGAAACATAACTCATCAACTTAGTCCAAAAAGGACCACTTGACACTCCAAACCGAAAAGCTAGCCTTAGACATAGCTAGGCTAGTCCGATTGACCTCAAACTCTAGGCCTCATCCTATCATAACATCCCTAACATGATCCCATAGCCCAATCTCCGAAAAGAAGAAAATAAAATTTTGAAATTTGGCAGAGAGTTGCGCGGCCTGCTCCCGCGACCTCAGGTCGCGGGGCCAGGTCGCGGGCTTTTCCAGCCTGCACTCTCTCTCTCGCGACCTGCCTCGAATTCTGTGCCAAAACTCCAATTTTCATACCATACACATCAACACATGAATTCTTAACATCTAGGGTCGATAACTAACAAATACATGCAAATAATTCGACCCTAGAACCTCCCAATTACAACAATTTGATGATCCAAGGATCATCAATTCACACCCAACCCTAACCATCATGACACTTCAAATTAAACTACAAGAGACATCTTAATCAACATAAAGTTCATACCTTAAGCGCAAATGGTGTGAATGCTACACACTCAAGCCAAAACTAGTCTCAATTTCACCCTTGCCTGCCTTCCTCTAGCCGCTCTCTATCTCCCTCTCCCGTACGATCTTCTGAAAAACTGCCCAGAGAACTGTAGGGTTCTCTTTTCTATACACTCCACTCCTCCACCCTTGAACTTACATAAATCACACTTAAGCCCTTCAACTCCTAAAACATGACAAGTAAACACTTAAACCATCTAAATCAAGTTATAAGGGAAAAATAAAAAAAAAAAAAAAAAACGGGTGTTACAACTCTCCCCCACTTACCGGGATTTCGTCCCCGAAATCGCCTATGCTTGGAACAACTCAGGGTGATTCCTCCGCATCTCATCCTCGGGCTCCCACGTCCACTCTGAACCTTTCCGATGCTCCCATTGGACCTTAACGATCCCTACCTCTTTGTTCCTCAATGTCTTGGTCTTTCTTTCCAAGACAGCTATCGGCTTCTCCGCGTAGTTGAGCCGTTCGTCCACCTCGATATCCTCCAACGGTACAAAGGCTGATTCGTCCGCTAAACACTTCCGAAGCTGGGACACGTGGAAAGTGTTGTGTATCTGACTGAGCTCTGGCGGTAACTCAAGTCGATACGCAACTTTCCCAATACGAGCTACTATCTCAAACGGCCCAATGAACCTAGGCCCTAACTTCCCTCGCTTCCTGAACCGTATCACCCCTTTCCATGGCGATACCTTCAGAAGCACCTTGTCCCCCACACTAAACTCCAAATCTGACCGTCTCTTATCTGCATAGCTTTTCTGGCGACTTTGAGCTGCCTTCAGCCGCTCACGAATCTGCTGAATGCTCTCGGTCGTCTTCTGAACGATCTCCGTACTCCCCAGCTCTCTCTGACCAACCTCTCCCCAACAAATGGGAGTTCTGCACCTCCTCCCATACAACATCTCGTAGGGAGGCATGCCGATACTGGCATGGAAGCTGTTATTGTAAGAGAATTCAACCAAGGGAAGATGAGATTCCCAACTGCCTCCAAAATCTAGCACACATGCCCGAAGCATGTCCTCGAGAGTCCGTATAGTCCTCTCGCTCTGCCCGTCCGTCTGAGGGTGGAAAGCCGTGCTGAACTGAAGCTTAGTACCCAATTCCTCGTGAAATTTACTCCAAAAGCGTGAGGTGAACCGAACGTCTCGATCCGAGATCACCGTCACCGGCACCCCGTGCCTCGCCACTATCTCCCGGACATAAATGTCCGCTAACACCTCTGAAGAAGAGGCCTCCCGTATCGCGATGAAGTGGGCACTCTTCGTCAGTCGATCAACCACCACCCATATAGCGTCATGCTTCCTAACCGTCCTTGGTAGCCCGGTAACCAAGTCCATGGTCACGTGCTCCCATTTCCACTCAGGTATCTCCAAAGGTTGAAGTTTCCCATGTGGCTTCTGATGCTCCGCCTTGACCCTTAAACATGTCAAACACTTCTCCACATACCTAGCCACATCTCTCTTCATGCCTGGCCACCAATAGTCGGTCCTCAAGTCACGGTACATTTTGGTGGCACCGGGATGGATTGAGAACTTCGACTTATGGGCCTCATCCAGAAGTGTCTGCCTCGCCTCACACGAGGCTGGAACCCACACTCGTCCGTATCGAGTCAACAATCCCCGACTGTCAGCCGCCAACAGATCCACTTGACCCTTTATTCTCTCCCTTTTCTGATTATCAGCCTTAATTGCCTCCACTTGAGATTGTCGTATCAACTCTATCAAGGAAGTCGACACGGTCAACCTCATACACGGTACTCGCAGTAGTAACATACTCCCCTTCCGACTCAAAGCATCTGCCACCACATTCGCCTTTCCCGGGTGATAGAGGATCTCACAATCGTAGTCCTTTACCACCTCTAGCCACCTCCGCTGCCTCATGTTGAGGTTTTGCTGATCCATAAAATAACGGAGACTCTTGTGATCCGTATAAATGGTACAGCGAACCCCATACAAGTAGTGTCGCCATAACTTAAGTGCGAACACCACCGCAGCCAATTCCAAATCGTGGGTTGGGTAGTTCACCTCATGCGTCTTTAATTGACGAGACGCATAGGCGATCACCCGTCCCCTCTGCATGAGGACGCAGCCTAACCCGTGATATGAAGCATCACAGTAGACCGTCAGGTCCTCTACTCCCTCCGGTAAGGTCAAAACCGGAGCCTCACACAACTTCCTCCTCAACGTATCGAAAGCTGCCTCTTGCTCCTCACCCCAAACAAAACGTTCACTCTTCCTCGTCAACCTGGTCAACGGAACAGCTATCTTGGAGAAGTCCTGGATAAACCGACGGTAATAACCGGCCAATCCAAGGAAACTCCTAACCTCCGTGGGAGTCTTCGGTGTCTCCCACTTCATCACCGCCTCCACTTTCGCTGGGTCTACCTTTATGCCTTCTCGGTTTACAAGATGCCCCAGAAATTGGACTTCTTGCAACCAGAAGTCACATTTGGAGAATTTCGCGTAAAGCTTCTCTTTACGCAAAACCTCCAACACCTCTCGCAAATGCTCCACATGCTCCTCCTTCGATTTGGAGTAGATCAGTATATCGTCTATGAAAACAATCACTGATCTATCCAACATCGGTCTGCAAACCCTGTTCATCAGGTCCATGAACGCCGCCGGTGCGTTCGTCAAGCCGAAGGGCATCACGATAAACTCAAAGTGCCCATATCTGGTCCGGAAAGCTGTCTTGTGCACATCCTCCTCTCGAACTTTCAGCTGGTGGTACCCCGAACGAAGATCTATCTTCGAGAACCAAGCGGCTCCCTGAAGCTGATCAAAAAGATCATCGATCCTCGGAAGTGGGTATCTGTTCTTCACCGTGAGCTTGTTGAGCTCTCGGTAGTCGATACACATCCGCATCGACCCGTCCTTCTTCTTGACAAACAGGATTGGGGCTCCCCACGGTGAGGTGCTCGGGCGGATGAACCCCTTATCCAACAGCTCTTCCAACTGCTTCGATAGCTCTTGCATTTCCGGTGGTGCTAACCGATACGGAGCCTTCGCTATCGGTGCCGCCCCCGGAACAAGGTCTATCCGAAACTCTACCTGCCTCTCGGGTGGAACGCCAGGCAAGTCATCCGGGAATACATCCGGATACTCGCTGACCACCGGTACATCTGCAACTGTTTTCTTCCTTGCCTCCTCGCGACTATCGACCACGTACGCCAAGAAACTATGTCCTCCATTAAGAACATGCTTCCTAGCCCTAGCTAGCGTGCATAACTTTGGTAATCTCTTCCGTCTTTCGCTCAGGATAGTAAATTCTCCCCCACTTGGGTTCCGAATCACTACCCGCTCGTTCTCGCAATCAATATGACCTCCATTCCTACCCAACCAATCTACTCCTACTACTACATTGATCTCCCTCATAGGAATTGGGATGAGATCAATTCTGAACTTGACTCCAAAAATCTCTATTATGCTGTTTCTATACACATGCTTACATAACCGATACTTCTGAGCTGCTATCTCTACTTCTAGCGGGCTGTCTAATCTACCCCTTACATGCATGAAGTTCTTACAAAAAGCATACGACACAAATGATTTGCTAGCACCCGAATCGAATAACACAAGAGCAGGTACAGAGTTGACAGGAAAAGTACCTGTCACCACGTCCGGCTCCTCCCTGGCCTCCTCGGCCGTCAACTGAAACACCCTAGCGCGGGTCCTCGGTGCCTCTACCTTCTTGCCTGAGCTCTCCGTCTTCACTGGCGCTACTCCCGACGTCTGAGTTGCCCCATCAGACTGAGGGCACTCATTCGCTACATGACCCGGTCGGAAGCATTTGAAACATAGCCTCATCGTCACCTTGCAATCCTTGCTGAAATGGCCCGGTTGCCCGCATTTGAAGCAGGTTCCCGACCCCATCCGACACTCCCCCAAGTGATGACGTCCACACTTAGGGCAGTTCGGAAACTCCTTCTTCACCACTACCCGGGGCTCTGTCGGCTTGAACTTCTTCGCCGGCTGAGTCTGCGTCTGAACCGTCTCTGCTTTCTTCCTCTTACCCTGCCTCTCGAGCTCTAGCTCCCGAATCCTAGCCACCTCGTGCATGCGATGGAAGGTCTTGCACTCTGACATCACCACAAATTCCCGAATCTCGGGCTTCAGAACCTCCACATAGCGAGACATCTTCATTCGCTCACTTGCCACGTACTCAGGGCAAAAGAGCGAACGCTCCAGAAATAGATCGGTGATTTCATTCACCGTCTCCGTCGTCTGCTTCATAGCCAGAAATTCCCCAGTCAGCCGCTCTACCTCCACCTGAGGCACATACTGCTCCTTGAACAGTTCCTTGAACTGTTCCCAAGTCATAACAGCGATCTGCTCCGGGGTCCGCGTCCGGTTGATCAGGTTCCACCAATCCTTCGCTGCCTTTCTCAACAGGTTCGAAGCGTAGCGAACCTTCATCTCCTCCGAACATGAACTGGTGAGGAAGGCTCCCTCCACCTCAGATATCCAACGCGAGCTAGCCACCGGGTCCTTCTGCCCGTTAAACTGTGGTGGCTGGCAAGCCGAGAAGTCTTTGTAGGTAACGACTCTCGACTGTCCCCCACTAGACCCTCCCGAGCCACTAGGCCTTGCGGCCACGGCTGCCTCCACAACTGTCTCCACCTGGCTGCGCATCTCATTCTTCAGCTCCTCCTTCATCTGGGCAAAGTAGCCCGGTAACATGTCATGTAGAGCCTCTCCTACCTCTGCAGCTATCATCTCCCTCAGGTTAGCAGTTTCCTGCTCCTCTTCCGTGACTACCTTCTTGCCCTTCTTTGCTGGTCTCCCCATACTGATTCATAAAACACATAACTTTAAATACCACATAACTCTCCCTCCCGTCCCATGCTAGCTTGAGCCAATGGCTCTAACTTCACATCTTTCCTCTCCACATGCTCCTTAGGGGTCTACTAGACACTCAGTGGACACACACGTGGGTCCTATCATGCCACTACCCCTCCCCAAACAACTTCGTTGGTTCATAGAACTCTTGTAACCATGTCAATTCCCAACATGTACAGTGTATTTGCAATGATATGGGCCCTTATACCATTGTAACTACACCCTACATGCCTAGCCTCAACACCATTACTTAAGTCCAAATCCCCTACTTAGTTGTCATGCACATTAACCATACCTTAAACTTTCATAACATAACGATCAATCACATACATAACAATGTCATGCTTCTACTCCTACCACATATCTGTAAGCCTAAGTAAGGCTTGCATGCATACACATAGTCATAACAGTTATCATGCAGTTCATGTTCAAAATTAACTGCGTGCACTAGTAATTCACATATCTGGTGCTCATATCTTACACATGCTATACATTTATATCATAACATAACAACATGCTCAACAAAAGAGGTTAGTGTGCTCACCCCCGTCCTGATGCTCCGGTCTGCAGTTCAGTCTTACTATCCATCTCCCATAAAACATTTCGTTGGTTACTTTTATTTACAAAAATACAAGCTTTTGGTTTAAGTCCAAGTATCCACCACTTGTGAATACTTGATTCTCTTAAACCTAGGCTCTGATACCAACTTGTAACATCCCATTTTCCAAAAACATTCTTTAAAAGGAAAAGTAACCAAAATTCTCATATCAAGCGGAAGCTCGTCCAACTTACATCCAAAACAACAAGTTTGAAGCTTTAAACCATAAAACAACTCGAACTTAAAAGTATTGTTTACGAAATGTAATAGAAATCCAGTTTAGAAACATAAAAGAGTTCATCATCCATTAAAACTTGTCCTCCTAGCTTTCCCGACTGAACCACGGTCCCGGAGCCTCAAACGGTAGCCTTCTCCTTTCCCTTACGGGAAGTACCTGCCACTAAAAGATAAAACAACAACGGGGTAAGCATAAAGCTTAGTGAGCACACACATAACCACTTACCACCATGCTACACAATCACTTTACAAGCAATTAACAAATCATGCAAACTCCAACCTTCCCTACGGCTCAACACCATAAAGGAAGGGCATATGACACTGGTACCAGGCCTCTCCAAATTCCCTAGGGGTATCGCTACCACCATAGGTACTCTCCCAAGTCCCCGAAGGAACACATCACATAATCACATGCAAACATAACCATGTACACATAATAACAAGGGTTAAGTGAAGTACTCACCTGTCGGTTGTGCAAACAAGACTCTCCACAAGTTAAAACGATCACTTGCAAACACCTAAGCAAGCATAGAAACATAACTCATCAACTTAGTCCAAAAAGGACCACTTGACACTCCAAACCGAAAAGCTAGCCTTAGACATAGCTAGGCTAGTCCGATTGACCTCAAACTCTAGGCCTCATCCTATCATAACATCCCTAACATGATCCCATAGCCCAATCTCCGAAAAGAAGAAAATAAAATTTTGAAATTTGGCAGAGAGTTGCGCGGCCTGCTCCCGCGACCTCAGGTCGCGGGGCCAGGTCGCGGGCTTTTCCAGCCTGCACTCTCTCTCTCGCGACCTGCCTCGAATTCTGTGCCAAAACTCCAATTTTCATACCATACACATCAACACATGAATTCTTAACATCTAGGGTCGATAACTAACAAATACATGCAAATAATTCGACCCTAGAACCTCCCAATTACAACAATTTGATGATCCAAGGATCATCAATTCACACCCAACCCTAACCATCATGACACTTCAAATTAAACTACAAGAGACATCTTAATCAACATAAAGTTCATACCTTAAGCGCAAATGGTGTGAATGCTACACACTCAAGCCAAAACTAGTCTCAATTTCACCCTTGCCTGCCTTCCTCTAGCCGCTCTCTATCTCCCTCTCCCGTACGATCTTCTGAAAAACTGCCCAGAGAACTGTAGGGTTCTCTTTTCTATACACTCCACTCCTCCACCCTTGAACTTACATAAATCACACTTAAGCCCTTCAACTCCTAAAACATGACAAGTAAACACTTAAACCATCTAAATCAAGTTATAAGGGAAAAATAAAAAAAAAAAAAAAAACGGGTGTTACAATATTGAATGTGAAGTAAAATACAATAAATATTTGAAAGTTATATTAATTGTTATGTAATAAGAAAAATTAAGTTGCACTGTTTAAAAATTAACATGAATTTAAATTAAAAATAAATTAAAATGGAAGTGAAAAAAAAATATAATTATGATTAAAAAAGGAATATAAAAGGTTAAATCAATTGATGAGGTATAATAATTTTATAATTACAAAGTACATAAATGCTTAACCAATTAATGAGATATATGTATTTAAAAAACCTAAAAATAAATAAATAATAAAAACAATAGCACTATTAAAATACCAACATATATCTTCTTTTAGCATATTTTATAATAATATATCGATAATAATGTATTAACTGTTGTGTAAATAAGTAACAAAATATATTGGAAATAGTAAATAACATTTTAAATTGTCTTAAAGTCCTATATCATCTTTCAAAATACAAAATGTAAAAATGTATTTTTCTAAACATGTAAATAAATAACCCATAAGCTAAATTAAGAACATAGAAATAAAGCAAACATTTAGCTTGTTATAAAACAAATATAAGCAATTTTTAACGAAAAATATTTTGATTATGAAAAGAATTTGGATGCTTTTTGAGGATGAAGTCATATATACTTCATAAATTATCCCAACAATTACAATGTTAATGTCAATATATTTTTCTAAAACACTCAAAATTTAACCGAATTATCAGTCACATATAAATTATTATTATCAATTATGAGATCTTATAATCTCAAAGCATCAAACTTTTATTCGAATATATACGATTCAAACATAATAAATGTCTTATGATAACAACAAATCCAACAATATGAAAAAAAGAAAAAAAATAAATAATAACAAATCACATTTTTTGAAAAAATACAATTTTACACATCTTTTTAAAATCTTCCATGTCTTCAATTTCATCTTATTCATCTACACCAAAAGATTTTTTTGTTGGATTTCACTTTGTTTATGATTGCCAATTTGCCACCCTTAAGAAACAAATATCTTTATGAAATAAAATAAATTCAACTCTAATCTTCTTCATCCCCATCAAATGATCTATATAACTCAAAAGTAATCACAATGTTCTTTTAATAACAACAAATCCAACAATATGAAAAAGAATAAATATGTAATAACAAATCACATTTTTTGAGAGTATATATACTTACATAGTTATTTAAAAGTTTTCATCAACTCTCATCTTCTTCATTTCCTTCAAATGATCTAATATAACTCAAAAGTAATCACAATTGTTTTTTAATAACAACAAATCCAACAATATGAAAAAGAATAAATAAGTAATAACAAATCACATTTTTTGGAGAATGTACTTACATACTTGTTTAAAAGTTTTCATCAACTCTCATCTTATTCATCCCTATCAAAGGATCTATATAACTCAAAATAATCACAATGTTCTTTTAATAACAAAAAATCCAACAATATGAATATGAATAAATATGTAATAACAAATCATATTTTTTGGAGGATATACTTACATACATGTTTAGAGGTTTTTCATCAACTCGCATCTTCTTCATCGCCATCAAATGATCTATACACCTCAAAAGTAATCACAATTGTATTTTAATAACAACAAATCCAACAATATAAAGAAAAAAAATTGGCAATAACAAATCACATTTTTTGGAGAGTATAGTTACATACTTATCTAAAAGTTGTTGTTTCTTCTTCCACATATTCTCTTCATCATCAAGGGAATTTATAGGATTTCAATTTATTTATTATTGTAACTTCTCAAAACCAAATTTATTAACAAATAAAAGAAAGTAAATGAAAGACAAATGAAGAGTTTAGGGGTTAAAACTTGGGTATGCAAAATTACAAAAAGAACCCGATTTAACATGAATTACACATTTTTCATATAGGGGCAAAAAAGTCTTTTAATATCCAACATTTAAAAAAATCAAAAAATTGAGAAAAAAGATAAATAGGTTTCTTGGCCATAGAAAATGCCACATAGGATCTTATGGGTTTTCCTTTTAGTATATACTAGTGTTCGGCACCGCGCGTTGCGCGGTGTTGATAAAGTTTTTATAAAATATTGTAGTTAAATGAGCTGATGATCAAATATCATATATGAAATCAATAAAAAATCGATATTAGACTTGATGTGAAATTGTCTCATCATCTTTAACTGTTTCTTTTGAGTTCTATTATGTATAATAAAGTAATAACTAATAAGTCTTATATCGTCATACGTTATAATCAACTCAAATAATTAAAAAAAAATCTTTAAAACTATTGTTTATAACAATGAGATGTATAATGAATATTTTTTTTTGTCATAAATCATAATATATCGATTTATCCCAACATAATGTTCCTATAAAATATGTATATTCACCATGCAAGTAGAGTAGTGCTTCTTAATCTATATATATATATATATATAATTGTAGGACATTTTGCAATTAATGTAATGTGTTTGTTTAATCTTGACTAAAACACTTATTCAAACCCCTTTTTCCCAACCCACAGTCGGTCGAAAAGTAACAATAATCTTCAGTATTGCAATCACTTTGACTATATGCGAGTTTAGTTAAGTTGTTAATGTTTTCGTGTTAGAGAATTTTCTCTTTGTTTGAGGTTGTTTTTCTTCATAACTTAGTTTCTCGCTTAAAAATGTTGAAAAAAAAAAGAAAAATTTTATATCAATCCTAATTAAATTCTTTTACTTACTTTTATTTCAATTTAAATTAAAAAACAAAATTGAAATAACTATAAATTATTATTTGTAGTAAGTTATCGAGATGAAACTGAAAAAACTATATATTATTGGTAGTAGCAAGTTTTTTTTCCTAATTTTATTTATTTGTTTATTTTAATTTATATATTATATAAATATATATACACACACGAACGAAAGTTTTGTTATGAACTCATTATAAATGTGACATGTGTCGTTCTTTCGTCCGTCCTCACATTCACAATGAAAGGTAAATTTTTATTTGAACTCATCGTTACATGTGTTTCCATCTATTTCTTTTACATATGGTGGTTGATTCTGATAACTTTAGTTTTTTATTGTAATTTTAAGTATATGTATTGATTCTATTAACTGTTTTTAACTGTATGTAATTATTTAATTAACGATATTAAATGTAATAAATATTTCACTTAATAAAGAATTGAATAATAATAATATTTTTAATTTTGTATATTGGTTCAACCTTTTAGTTTAATTGAAATTTAAATGTTTAATTTATTGGGAAATGATACATATCAATATATATAGTGAAAATTGATTAAAACTCGTATGGTTGGTCATTTAGAAATATATTTTTTAATAAGATATTAAATAATAATAGTAATTTAATTTTATATATTGGTTCAAACTTTATTTTAATTGAAATTTAGATATTTAATTTTATTGAAAAATAATATATATGTAAAAGCGTGTTATGTAAATAGTATGACTAACGCTAATCATAAGATAATATTAATGTGATTAATCATCATCTTAAATTGTTTATTCAATTTATAATCTTTTTAATGTAAGAAATACACACATTTTAATTTGTTCAAATGTATGTCATGTAAATAGAAATATACTTATTGATCGTAATTTCACACACACACAGACACCACACACAGACACACACACACACACACACACACACACACATATATATATATATATATAATTACTTTTAAATATTCATTTGAATCAAATTATTAGAATGATGGAAAATAAAGATATTAAAAAAAAATTAGGTACAAACCAAGAAGATGAATAGTTTAGTTAATTAAATATTTTGTTAATAACAACATCAAAAAGAACAAAATTTGATGTTAAAAAAATTGGGATTGAGATGTTTTGAAAATATCATCTCATTGATGGTGTTTTCTTAGGAAAAACAAAAACAAAATCAGAGACTACGAAAATATAAGAAAATGATAAAAAAAAATTCCAACAAAACAAAGAGTAAATTAACCACGTGGTCATACTTTGAAGTTTGATTGTTGTCAACAATTTTCTTTTCTAGAAAACTACATCAATATAACCAAAAATTGAAAAAAAGACCTAAGTAAAACACTCATACAACAAAAATATTATGTGGAAAACACGAAAGAGAAAAAACAAAAATAACAATTGTAAAGAAATTTCAAACAAAAACTCAACTTATTAACAATAATATATAGCACACACAAATCACAAACATTACTTGAATTTTGATGAAAGAAAAATGTTATACTATTAATATAAATATCAATTAGGAAGTACCAAGGAGAAAAACAAAGATAAAAATTGGAATAAGTTTCAAAAATAGAAAAAATAAAAAACTTTTATAACAACGATAGAGAATATACGCAAAGATGTATAAAAAGTTATATGAAATTTTTTTATATATACATATAAACAATATATAACTCAAGAAAATCATAAAAAATAACATACCTGAAAATTTACAAAAGGTGAGCTACAATGTTGATGGGAGATGAATTTTGTAAAATAGAAACAACAAACAAACATATCAACCCAATAGCATAACATTAAAGTAGTAAAGTTGTTCATCACATTTTGATGGAGCATTAGGTTGTAGTTTATATATGATTATTTTGTAGGTTTTTTAATTAATAAATAAGAAGATGAAGAGGTAAAATAAATGTTTTAAAGAAGTTACATAATTTAGAAGTTAAGGCTAATTAAATTGCAAGTTAAGGCTAATCAAAGTATAAGTAAAATTACCAAAGAACCCTTCTTAGAATTAAACATATAGTTTTCATATAAGGGTAGTATAGTCTTTAACTTATTTAATATTTAAAAAAAATCAAAACAATGAGAAAATTCCTATTAGCTAATACTCAATAGATAGGATGTCCACATCATCCTCCAACATCTTCTTTTTATATATATATAGACTAGTGGCGTGCTCGCGCGTTGCGCGATAACGATAATTTATTTTGAAAGGACTATGTTTTGTTCCTTTTCTATTTAGTTTTCTTTTTAATTTTTAAAAATAACATAAACAAAAAAATACTTGATGAATAAGAGTGTTATTAGTTAATAATTAAAAATAATTAAAAAACATAAGAAAAAAAACTATGAATAAAGCTTTTTCAAGAGGCACTACATTATCTATCCATGTTTCTATTTTATATATAGATATATTTTATGTAAATAAAAATAACACGTTGATTGTTGTAATTTCGTAAGTATAATTTATTAAATATGTTGATTATATATATTTTTTGAATGTTACGTAGATAAAAATAATAGAATAATGTGAAAGAAAATAAAGATATAAATAATTTAATTAATAAAATATTTTGTTAATAACTACATCGAGAAGGGAAATATTTTAGGGAATTTGAAGAAACTTGGGATTGAAATGCTTATAGAAAAAACCATCTCATTGTTGGTGTTTACTTCTTATAAATTGCAAATTGAGAAACTATGACAAAATAAAAGAATCATAACAGAATCCACAATAAAACAAAAAAGTAAACAATTCACATAGATCATAATTTGGAGTTTCATTGTTGTCAACAAAATGTAGTTTCTTTTATGAAACTACAAAAATATAAACAAACAAACTGGAAAGAGAAATCTTCTTTAAAACGTCCGCACAAAATAAATATCAAGTGAAAAACATGAAGAAAAAAAATTACAATTGTAAAAAAAAATTAAATAAAGCCTCAAAAATTAATTAACGGTCATATATGATACACAAAAGCATAAATATTATTTGAAATTTTGATGGAAAACGTAGATGATTATTATGATTAAACTTTGAAAAAAAAACAAATACTTGGTTAACAACATTATGTATTTAGACAAAACATACCAAAAGTCTATAGAATTTTTTATAGAAAAAGGAATAATGATACTTGTTGGTGCATATGTACACCAAAAAACAACATATAAGTCAGACAGATCATAAAATAAATAACAAAAATATTACCTTATCTAAAAATATTACAAAAATTGAGTAATAGCATTGACAAAAATAAATTCTACAAAAAAAAAACAACAAACAACCATACAAATCCAATAAAATATAACATAGCATGTAAAAGAACAATGATACTTATTAGTGCATATATTCACCCAAAAACAATATATAAGTCATACAAATCATAACAAAAATAATAAAAATTTTACCGTACTGAAAATATTACGAAGATTTAGTAACAGCACCGACGAAAATGAATTCTACAAAAGAGAAACAACAAACAACCATACAAATTCAATAAAATATAGCATAGAACATAAAGGTTGTTATAAATTACATTTTAATGGAGCATTACGTTGTATTTATAAATGATTTTGTTGTAGGTTTTCTTCTAATTAATAAATGGGAATATGAAGAGGTAAATTGAATGTCTCTAGAAAGTTAAGAAATTTGGAAGTTAAAGGCAATTAAATTATATGTCAAATTACCAAAGAGTCCTTATAATAAAACATACAATTTTCATTTAGGGTAAAGTAATATTTAACTTATTTAGTATTTAAAAAATTCAAAATAATGAGAAAATTTGTAGATGCAAATCCTACTCTTGGAGAGTTCCACATCATCCTCTTTGGTTGTTATTTTTATATATATAAATGATATTGATTATTAGGTTTCTTAAAAGATTAAACATACGCTAATCATCAAACCCTTATGATCATTTGAATTTTTTGCTAAGATCGAAGATGACTTTTTATTTCTTAAGAATAAGGTCATATACAATCGTAAATTGTCACAACAATGTCAATGTTACCGTCAATAAGAAATATATATGTTGATTAAAGTAGTTAAAACTCAATGCAATGTATCAATCACGTAAAAATGGTAATTGTTAATGGCTATCATCAATTCTTGTAATCATAAAATATCAAAATTAAATTTGAGTCTATATGTTCGATCATAAAGACAATCATGTACCATGTTAATAATAAATTCAACAATATGGAAAAAACGAATATATAATAACAAATGACATTCTCTAAATAACATAATTTCTCCATGCTTGTTCAAAATCTTCTTTCTTGTTCCATGCCTTCAACTTTCATACTCTTCATCCTCCTTCAAAGGAATTTCAAGAACTTAATTTTGTTTATCATTGAAATTTCAAAAGCAAAATAAATTAAGAAATAAAAAAATAAATGAAGAAGCAAATCAATAGTATATACGATTCAATCATAATCATATACCATACTAACAACAAATCCAACAGTATCGAAAAACAAACACATGATAACAAATCAAATTCTTGTAAGAATATAAGTTCTACATACTTGTAACGAATCTTCAAGGACCTTCCATGTCTTCAACTTTGATCATATTCATCCTCCATCAAGGGGATTTCAAGAATTCCATATTATTTATATTTGCAACTTTAAAAGCTAAATCAATTGAGACAAATCCAACAATATGGAAAAACAAACACATGATAACAAATCAAATTATCATAAGAATATAAGTTGTACATACTTGTAAAGAATCTTCAAGGACCTTCCATGTCTTCAACTTTGATCATCTTCATCCTCCATCAAGGGGATTTCAAGAATTCCATAATATTTATATTTGCAACTTTAAAAGCTAAATCAATTGAGACAAATCCAACAATATGGAAAAACAAACATATGATAACAAATCAAATTCTCATAAGAATATAAGTTGTACATACTTGTAAAGAATCTTCAAGGACCTTCCATGTCTTCAACTTTGATCATCTTCAAGGACCTTCCATGTCTTCAACTTTGATCATCTTCATCCTCCATCAAGGGGATTTCAAGAATTCCATATTATTTATATTTGCAACTTTAAAAGCTAAATCAATTGAGAATTAAAAGAAAGTAAATGAATAAGCAAATCAAAAGTTGTGGGTTATACTCATATATGCAAATTTACAAAAAAACCAAAGTTAATTATGAATTACACATTTCCCAAATAGGGGTAGAAAAGTCTTTAACATATTAACTATTTAAAAAAATCAAAAATTGAGAAAAAAGATAGAAGAGATTCTAGGCCTTAGAGAATGCCACCTCATCAACCTTGGTTTTTGCTTTTAATATATATACTAGTGTTGTTCACCGCGCGTTGCGCGGTGGTGATAATCATTATTAAAAGATTGTGATGTAAAACAATATTGTATTCTCTAAAGTGGTTAATTTACATATATCACTAATAGTTACATTATTTCAAGTTTATAACCCAAACATCGCGTTCTACAACCATATCACTATTATTGAAAATAATATTTGTGTAACTTGGTTAATTAATGTTCAAGATGGACTCTATGTGTATCATTCATACATTATTTGTTTCAATTTTTTAATATCTTATATTGGTTATTTAAGTACATTTAACCGTACCTAATAACCTACAAAAGATAAACTAAAAATTAAAATGAAAATAAGAAATGTGTGTCAAACTATGTTAGTAATGTAAGTTCAAGCGACGCATGAAAAATCGCATCACCAAGTTAAGATCATGGATGGACATTCCCACATAAAAAATAGTATCAAGTAGAGACAATGACCCACGTATCAAACACTATACTACACTTATGCTTAACAAAAGGTCAAGATTCAAAAAAATGTACGCTTATCCCATTGTTCACCCTTTGTTTTTATACCTGCATCTTTCTCGTCACTTTTATTCCATCATCCGATGTGGGATGCAAACAACAAATTGAGAAAAACTTGGCAATTTATTTGTGTATCCACCACCCTCATGTCTTTGTGATTCTCTAATCCAATTTGGGATGCAAACAATAATGTGAAAAAATAGAAGATATGAAAACAATTTTAAAAATCAAAGTTCATATTTTTGAATAATTTTTTTTATAATATTTGATTGTAAATTAGATTAGTGCTCCATGCCTTGATAGTATTGTAAGATTAAGATTACACATATAAATCACTTCATCAAGGTAGAAGAATGACTTTTTTCTTATAAAATTTAAAAAACCCAGTAAGCTAATGACCGGGATATTGGATATTAAACCAAACATATATTACGTTGATCTTCACCAAAATGCATGACCTTTTTAGTTTTAAAGACTTATCTTTATCCCTATATGCCCAACTCTTTAATAGTCATATCACTTTTGTTATCGATGTTTATTGAAAAAAGAAGAAGCTTTTATATAAAAGGTAAACATGGGTTAAAAATGATGTATAGCCCAATGACATTTTTTGGTTTTCAAACAACTCTCCTAATCCTTATATGCTCAATTATTCTATTGATGTACCATTTCCCTTATCAATGTGGGAAACTCACTTCCTTTTATTTTTATGTCCACATCTCTCATGCTTATTTCATTATTTCATCCAACGTGGAATATAAAGATGATATATAAATTAAAACTTGATTTATAATGCTTAAGAATTATCACCTCATTCTATATGGACATTATATATATGAAGGTATATTTACTGATTGATCGATATATTAATGTCTTAACTTGTAGATTAAAAACAACTATATTTTATTAGAATTTGATGGTTACAAATGAGATGACCCTTTTCATTTCAAAGACTTTTATTTATCTTTTATATACTCAACTCGTTAATCGCTATATCACTTTCTATCAACTAGTGGTAAAACCGCGCGTTGCGCGGTGATCGAAATCTATTTTAAAATGTAATATTTATGATCATGCTATTAGGTATAAACGAAGTTCTCATTTTCAATTTAGGTTTTGAAGATTGATTTCAAACTATTTGATTAATGTGGTTATAACCAAATATGTTGGATAAGCACATTCCAAGCGACACATTCTATTGGATTTTTGTTTTCGAATATAGGAGCAACATTTATTCCCCTCATGTACGTCCCTTATTGATCTTTAATATGTCTAATTAATTAACATATTTTGTATATGTCTTGAAGAGTTACATGTAACATCTGAGGTAGATATTTATTATAAATACGTGAACATATATACATATAATACCATGTATCATACTGAGGTATTAAAAAATTCACCTTTTAACATATTCAAATGAGTGACTGCAAGTTGTTTCAGCCAATATAGTTTTAAACATGATTGAAAACCATGGTTATATTTTCTTAAAACCTTGATTTCTTAAATGAAACACCGAAAAACATTAGTAGGTACCAAATCAAGAAGTGAAGCTAAAAAATGTGGATTTTACGAATACTTTGCGAGTAATGATGATACATTATAATAACAAATTACAAAATGTTCTCTTAGTGTTTTGGATGACTCATATGAAGGAAATTCTTACAAAAATGTCAAAATGAAATTTAAATTGAGATCTGAGAACTATATAGAATGTTCTAATTTATATACATTGATTATATATTAATTAATTGTAATAAGTTTTAACTAATTTATTTTATGATTTTATTTATATGCATTGATTATATATTAATTAATTGTAATAAGTTTGAAGTAATTTATTTTATGTATATTAAAATGTATTATTATTATTATTGTAAATACTTGATTTATGTACATTGATTCATAACAGTTAAAATAGAAGAATATGAAAAGATGGATTAATTAATGAGTTATTTTAACTTATAATAATTAAAAGAATATATAAAACATTCTTTTTTCAATTCATAACATTGTTTTTAGAATGTAATAGATTTGCTTAAGAAAATAGAAAAATACAATATATTATAACTGATTATTTTAAAGAACGTTACCTCAAGTGCCTACTCATAAAGATTGCGTTTGGTATGTGGGATCGGACAGTACATGACGTGACAAAACTCATCCAATTACCTCTATTGTCAATCACCATGCTTTTTTTAAGAAATATTACCTCCATTGTCTCTTGCTATATGATCTTTTACCCATATATGAATGTGTGAGCACACCAAAAATTAGTGAACTGCAAGGAGTTACTATGTCCAACAATTGTTTGCTAAGAGATTTCCTTGTCTTTTAAATGACTACAAAAGAAATTCAATTAACCACCATTTTCAATATTGGCTCATAGAAAGAAAAAAGTGGTTATATACGTATATGAGAAATAAAAGGGAACATGGAAAAAATAAAGAAGGCATAAGTACAAAAACCGATGTATCAAATGAAATTTCATTAATCACTATTTCAATATTAGCTTGTAGAAAGAAGAAATGATTATATATATATATATATATATGAGAAAGAAAAAAAAACATAGAAGGAAAAAACAAAGAAGACATAAGTACAAAAATGACATATCAAATGAAAAAAATGTCCCTCATGCGGCTCTCCCTCACCATGAGTACCTCATCCATCGTCTCTCCGGTTCAAGTCATATAGAAGAATATGGATTCATGATGGAGATTTCTCTAATTTGGAAGAATATTATCATTGTACAATGGGGATCATAAAAAATGAAAATGGTGAATTGATGATACATTATAATTTATAGTAAAAATGATTGGAAGATGAAGAGTGTGTAAAGAAAATGAAGAGATGGTATTTAAATACAAACATAAATATCAATCAATGTTCATGGCTAATTAGTGTTAGAAATTAGGAAAAAAATGTAAAAAATAGAATAAATAAGAAAAAAGATAAATAGACTTTAAGCCTTTAGAGGATGCCACCTCATTGTTGGTGGTTGTTCCTTTAATATATATAATAGATATTTAATTATTTATTGAAAAAAAAACTATTAATTATTAAAAAAATAAGGGTTAAACTTATCAATGTGGAATATTCAAAATTGGGATACTTAATGGATTCTTTTCATCCTTATATATTCAACTCCTCTATTGATATATCATTCTTCTTATCAATGTGGGTTACTCAAAAGTTAAGTATAATCCACTATCAGAGAATACTCAATTCTC
The DNA here is from genome assembly GCA_030169165.1 of Centaurea solstitialis. NCBI lineage: Eukaryota > Viridiplantae > Streptophyta > Magnoliopsida > Asterales > Asteraceae > Centaurea > Centaurea solstitialis. Next base: position 103,192,760 of record CM058040.1, read on the forward strand.
ATTGTCCCCCCCATCATATACATTGATATTTGTTCAAAAAAAATGTGGGATTTTTTAAACTCAAGCACAATTCACTTTTATTTTTCATTTTCATTCAAAATAACATTTGTTTTGTTAAAATAATATAGAATCATCTTAATAAGATCAACCCTCATGAGTTGAGGCAATACCATCCACTCCTCCTTTTTATACATATGACTACTCAAATATTTCAATCTTTTACCAATGTGGGATATCCAACATTCAACCAGAATCCACCAATATCTCAATTAAATTCTCATGGTGCCGCCTCATTAAACTTGGGTTTTCTTTATATATATATATATATATATATATAAAGATATAGATTAGAATAATGTGAAATAAAAGAAATAAAGAAATTTAGATGCAAACAAAGAATATGAATAACTTTATTTTGTTAATTAATAATCACATCAAAAAGGGAAATATTTTAGGGAAAAATGAAAGAAGACATTTGGGATTAAATTGCTTAGAAATTTGGGATTGAATTCCTTATTAAAATTGCAAATTAGGAAATTATAAGTACATAAAAAATCCAAAGAGAATCCACAACGAAACAAAAAAAAAAAAAAAAAAATAACATAAATCATACTTTGTAGTTTGATTGTTGTCAACAAAAAATAACTTTTATAAGAAACTACAAAAATATAAGCAAAACGAATTAGAGAAAAATAATATCACTTAAAACACTAATACAACATAAATATCAAATGGAAAGCAATAGTAAGAAAAAAAAATTATTCTATCGTAGCATACAAAAACTATGAAAATCCCTTTCAAAAAAAAAAACTATGAAATTCTTTTTATATAAAAAAAAATCCATGGATACTCATCCCCAAAACAACATATAAATTACATAAATCATAAAATTAATAAAAAAAGTGATACGTTACCGGAAACTTTTACGAAGGTTGAACAATAGTATTGAAAAAAACGAATTCTACAATAGAGAAACAACAAACATAAATATCAAATGGAAAACAATAGTAAAAAAAAAACATTATTCTATCGTAGCATACAAAAACTATGGAAAATTTTTTTATATATAAAAAAAATGCAAGAATACTCATCCTAAAAACAACATATAAATTACATAAATCATAAAATTAATAATAAAAAGTGATACGTTACCGGAAACTTTTACGAAGGTTGAGCAATAGTATCGAAGAAAATGAATTCTACAATAGAGAAACAACAAACATACATACAAAGTTACAAACATAATAGAATATAACATAGAACATCAAAGTTGTTTATATATTACATTTTGAGAGAGCATTAGGTTGTATTTATATATGATTTTGTTGTCGGTTTTTCTTTAATTAATAAATAGGAATTTGAGGAGACCAAATTAAATGTCCATGGGAAGTTAAGAATTTGGAAATTAAAGTCAATTAAATTGTAAGCAAAATTACCAAAGAATCATTTTAATAGTAAATTACAAAATTTTACTTAAAGGGTAGAATAGTCTTTAACTTAATTAATATATTAAAAAAATTCAAAATAATGACAAAATTTCTAGAACCAAATCCTACATCCACATTGTGCCACATCATTCTTGATAGATCTTCCTTTTATATATATATAGATTGATATTGATTAATTTAGTAATATAAATTTATATAAAATGATAAATAAAAAAATTTCTAAATTCTAAATGATAGCTATGGACAAATTCTAACCCATACTAAGGGCTCAATTCGATTATGAAGTATAGAAATTCTAAAATTGAAAGTACATATATTTGTAATGACATGGCGTGCCATAACAAGCTTCATGCCTTATATCGATACTAAGGGGGTGAATGTGACAACAATATCATGCCTCGGTGCCAAGGCACTTATTTTTTTTTTTTGAAGCAGCAAACAAAACGTATTACCAAAAACCAAACCAGCACCAAACAGAACCAAAACCAAGTTACTGTCACGAGAAAAGGCAAAGCGAAATACAGAACCCGAAAAGACAGAACTAGCAACTAGAAGGACAAATTTACAAGAGGTAAAACTAACACAACTAGTTGCCGAAGTGAACCCGAGCAAAAACCACCGTCACCGTCCGCTATCCGCCATGATCACTATCCTTAGCAGCCCACAAAACTGTGTTATCAGACCCCTAGTTCAGCCCCGAAATTGAACAAACCAAAGCTATCGTCCTCCTCCTCCAGAACCGCTGTGGCTAACTGCGACTCAAACCCAAAACGACCCAACAGGGCAGCAGCCGCAGCAGCAAAAAAAAACAGCCGCAGTTGCCCCGAAAACAAAGAAAGTCAGCAGCAGAATGCAAGGGTGACTCGACCAACATTATTTTAGAACGCTGATAAAGACAATTTTTTTAATTATGGATATCTAGATTACTTTACATGCACCTCATCTAATCCAAGAAGGTCTAAAGAAAAATGCATAAAATCACATTCACCATGCAAAGCCCCGAAATGGCTGACCTTTGAAGATTCACCAAACGATTTGTGATGATTTAATCTTTCTTTGGTTTGTACTAGTAGAAGTTACACATTATTTTTTGAAATATAAAATAAATATATAATAACATTTATCTTATATTATTTGTGTTAAAAGGATTTGTCTGCCTTTAAATTCAAAATTTGAAGAATGCTAACTAAAAGAGTTGTTCTTCAATTTGTGAAATGCACTTATAAAAGCAAGGATTTTGAACTTTTAAATTAAAAAATAAAAAATTAAATTAACCATATTAAAAAACCAGAATTTAAAAAAATCTAAAATAATAAGTAGAACCGAATATAAACAATTTTGATTCATTTAGATGTGATTATTCGATGTTATTAGCCTATACCATATTTTACCCACCCTTTTAAGGGCATGGATCAATTTGATTTTTATAAGCAATAATCATTTAATTCCCCATATGCATATATAATTATTGGAATCATAGTAATCCTATAATTAGAATGCATATTTTTTAAATCCAAAATAGCAATAAAAGGTACTAAATTGACCATGTATTATAAGAATAGATTCAGATATAACGTGTTTTATGGAATCACAACGGGAGAATGAGATGGGTCTAGCAATTGCATTCAATTGTACACTTGCATGTTGCTTTCGGTTAGCTTGGTCCTTTTTTTAGCCTCGTCCTTCTTTTTCCACAACATATACTTGTTTAATTAATTATATTTTAGAAATTCTCGATAATTTTGTCTTTTAATTGTTTTAATTCGAACAATAAAACATGATTTTAGGATACAAACTTTAAAAAAAGTACTTGAAGCATAAACTTATGATATGGTTAAAATACATAAAGAGGATATTTAATAGAAAAAAAATTAATAAAAAACCTGAAAAACCATCATGCAAAATACATAGTTAAAATTGTGTTTTGCCATAAATAGCCTACCCAAACCCCACGTCAAATGGACCACGAGCTTGATAATATTGAATACTCTTGTTTCAAATTTAGTTCATAATCACAATCATATCGACAAGGTTCATTGGTTTGAATACTAAAATGGTATCCCCTTCGTATTTATTGTGCATCGTTTTCTTTTAACATCTATAAATATTGTTACTAACTTGCCTTCTAGAATGCAGTTTAGTTAGTAAAAAGTACAACAATTTTGTCCAGATACAATACATGTCATGGATTCGATTGCAAACCCTATCATCCTTAAAGGTTCATTCACATTAATGTTCTTGGAATCGGATTCGGTATAAGACTGGTTAAGATTCTCAGTAATCAATGCTTGCCAAAAAAAAAAAAAAACTATTTTAATGAGTGTGGTAATTTTGTATTTTGTATATTTGTAAAAGGGTTAGGTTTCTGTGAGAATTTGAGTTAACATGAGAAATGTAGGAAGACATTATCAACCGGTGGATGCACATTAAAATGAGATGCAACAGATCAATTTATGTGTTAACTGTTAAGCACAATTCATGGATAAGCTTGAAGTTAAAAGTGATAAGAAGTTTAGATTCATTTCTTACACTTCTTAGGTTAATTCAACTTATCATCTTCACTTCTATAAAAGAAAGAAAAATAATATTAAATTGATTAAAGAAACATGTACCAAAGTTAAATTGGAACGTGATTCTTAACGAGTTTAAACATAAAATATGTATTTTAATAAACTAATAATCACTTTTTACTATAATTAATTAATCACGTGTTGTAATTATTATAATTTAGCAAAATAATATATTAATAAACAAAGGTACTATTTTACTATTAAAAAATAAGGTTTAGTTCATGAAAGTGTATCCAACTTATCATAAAAAATTATTGTATGTACTGGACTTTCATTTTTATCTTTTGACATATCAAAATTTTAAGAAATGATCATTGTATGTATCATATTACTTGCTAAGCAGGTAACCGGTAATTTTCTTATTGTATGTATTGAAGAATTTTCTTATTGTATGTATTGAACTTATTTTTTTATACCATTTAGTGAAACCCAAAAACGGAGATGAAGAAAGTATTCAAATTTGCTTGATTTGGTATGGAATCTTCTAATTGTTTATGTGATTAGAATCGATTTTGGGTGCTCAATCTTCCCTAGTATACGATTTTGACAAACTCATAAACGAAGATCCAAAATCGAAGTGTAAAATCTAGAAGATGAAGATGAAGAAAGTGTGAAACCTAGAAACATTTTGCTTGATTTGGTATGGAATCTTGCAATTGTTTATGTGATTAAAATCGATTAGATGCTAAATTTTCTCTAATACTCAATTTTGGCAAATTATTGAAGATTTAATTCAAATTTTTAGGGTTTTCAGTTTTGTGCGAATTTTTGAATTTCTAGGGTTTTCTTGATCCTTGCGATATATATTCTGCCAATTTAGAAACTAAGGAGAAGGACAGGGGGAGCTAGGTTAGAAAAGCATCAGTAGTTTCAATTGATGACCCTGAGTCGAGGAACAAGACAAACCTTCCCCCACTGTCCATTCGAAGGGCGTTGACTTTCATTATCAGGGTATTTTCAAGAGGTAAAAGGTGCATGTGGGGTTTTCGTACGTGGGCTTCTCGTAAGGTAAAATGACTTGGTAAGAGCTTACCCAGATAAGTGTTTAGTAAACGGCCACTAATTTCAAGCAATTTCATTGATAAAGTTAATAAAAAAAAACCAATGCTCTCTCATAAGTCATAAGTCATCATTTTTTAATAAAATCTCCAAATATGAAGTTTTCATCTTCTTTCACACTTTTTCTGTTTTGAAGAAAGCAAAATCCTAAAATCTTCATTTCAATGAATCTGTTGAAAATGCTTTGATAGGCCAATTAAACATTAGGCTATGCGTACTAGGGTAATGGGGTTGGGCGGGTTGAAGCCGGCGGCTTCGGCGGGCTCAGCGGGTGCCGCTACACCCTCTAGCGGGTTGGGCGGGTTCAGGCCGAACGACTTCCCCACACCGCTCAAGTGTTGTGTGTTGTGTGTGTGGGGTGTATGTGGTGTGTTTTAAAAAGTGAGAGGGTTGGGAGGGTTTGGGTACTAATCAGAGAGAGTTCCAAAGGGCTTATTGTGGAATTGGGGAAAAGTTAATGTGGTAGTGGGGTTGAAAGGGTTGGAAGGGTTTGGGTACTGATAGCCTTAATGACCAAATTCGACCCAACCAACTTAGGTGCCGTTTGTTTTTAAGAGGTCTGAAGTCTGAGGTCTTATTTCACTTCACATTAATAAGAGGTGGTGCTGAAGTATGAAAGCTAAATCAGACTGTTTGTTTTTGTAGCATCTAAAGTCTGAAATCTAAACTAGCTACAATTCAAATTTTAAAAAGAAAGAAAATTCAACATAGCAAGTGACATGGGAAAGAACATAAACACAATTATGGAAAGCCACATTTATCAGATCTGTGAACTTGAGCGAGGATTAAAATATGTTTAAAAAGCTAGGTTACTACTCCTGATTTAAAATGTATTTAAGACTTAAAAGGATCTAAAATCTTAAAGAAGCAATGGTCTAAATGTAAAACAGTTTAATTCATTCAGACTTAAAAGATATCGTTTTTTTATATAAAAAAACAAACAACCACTGGTCTAGTGCAGGGTTATATGGTAAAATAACGATTAATTAATATACAATGTGGTATTTGACTAGATGAATAATATAATTATTTACTGGAAAAAATTAAACTATTTGTTCAAAGTAAAAGTTAAAATTATTAACTTAAAGTTGATTAACAAATGATTGTTATGAACGACAGATAAACTTATATACACATTTTTGCGATACACAAGATCCATTTAGGCATCCAATTAATCTGTGTCGATCTCAAACCGACCCGAAACCTAGGCAGTGGCGGATGTAGGCTTAAAGGACTGGGGGGAAGGGACCCCAGTCAACTGTCTAGGATGTTTGTATATCAAGGTTAAAAAAAATTATTTATCCTCCCTTTCACTACTTCCCCCATTCCCATTCCAGGTGTCCCCCCACTAAAAATCTATGATCCCCCTCCACTCCATCTTAATAAACCAACAAAAAGATAATATACATATAGACAAGGATTTATATATAGATGATCCTAGTCTTGGTTCTATACTTCTTGCTTTACTTTCATATTTTTCTTCAAATTTACATATCCAATATTCTCAAATTGTCTAATAACTTCGATGCTTTACTTCGGATCTCCTATAGGCAATATGTCTCATCTCCAATCTCCATTTCTCACATCTACTCAATTCTCGGTTCTAAATAGTAGCAGATAACTATAACTTCCGCTAAATGTGTAGCGTGTTTACTTGCTTTAAGCTTAACTGGAATAGTAAAAATAAATAATATAATGTCTATAAAATAATAAATATCGGTTAAGCGAAATAGTAAAAAGTCGATGTAAGTATGTTATCTTTATTCGATTAACCTAATTTGTTAAATAAAAAACCGATAACCCGAAACTGTCTTCGTCTAGATGAGTTATTCGGTTTTTGAAAATTTTGGCACCTCTAAGTGTGCCCCCACTCATTGAAACTTCTGGATCCGCCACTAATGTAACATCCCGATTATTTGTGTTATTATTATTATTATTATTATTATTATTATTATTATTATTAATATAATTAGTATTATTAATATTATTATGGTTAGAATAGGGTTAGGGTTTCTTGTGGGTTAAGTAAGGGGAGGGAGGCCCGTTAACCTTGATTAAAAACCCTAAGAGTCGTCATTCCTCTCCATTGCAATACTTGAGGTCTAAGAAAACGAGAGGGAGAGAGAGGAGAGGCCGAGAAAGAGAGAGAGGCCGAAGGAGGTCGCCGGAGTTGGTCGGGTGTTACGCCAATAGGAAGGTAACCTCTCGTCGTTGTTTTCTTCGAGTCGTAGGGGTGCTCGGTGGTGGTGGATGTGCGTCGGCTTTGGCCGATCGTGATCCAACCACCGCCATGGTATTGATCGCCGGTGAGGGTGGCGTGAATCACAGCCGCCGCTTTTGTTAGTTGATTAGAGATCGGTGGGCGGTGGCGGCTGGACGCACCACCGCTGCTGCCGTCGATAGTGTGATCGGCGGTGGCGGCTGGTTGCACCGCTGTTGCCGCCGTTGATGTTAGGACAGGCGGTGGTGGCTTCTTTGGGGGCTGCCGCGACTGTTGGGCGAACGGGTGGCCGGCGGTGGTAGTGGCCATCCACGGCCGCCGCCGTGGTCGCCGTGAAAATAGTGGGAATGGTCGGGCGGCGGTGGCGGTTACGTCGCCGTTGCTGCTGCCATGGTGCGCGGCTGCCGCCGCTGCGTCGTGGGCGGTGTGCGGTTGCGGCGGGTCACCGTCGTTGTGCCGCCGTTTCGCTTAACCGACGATGTTGGTGACATTCGTGGGTTTGTTTTGCGTTGTGTTATTCGAACTATTTAAGCGTGATGATACCTTGATCGTTAGTCGTAGTAGTTAAATATTAATGGTAACACGTAGGATCCGTTGTGCTTAAATTTCAGAGTGGTTGCGTGGATTACATTTGTGAGCGAGACGTTTACTCGCGTGTACGTGACGTGTTAAGGTGAGTGGGTTTTACATGCAATATGTTATGATTTTATGTGTGTATATGTGTTGATGATACATTGTGATGGCTTGGGTTGCGTGATGACCCGGAGGGCGGGAAACCGCGGAGGCCGGATTGCGGGATGGTCTGGTGAACGGGAAACCGTTAAGCTGTGTTGTTTGGATGTATGTGTATATGTGCATATTTATCGTGATATGTTGTTTGTGTAACTTACTCACTAAGCTGTTGAGCTTACCCCTCGTGATTTATTGTTTTTAGGTACGAGTTCGGGTGTTGACAAGGGCAAAGCTCCGGCTTGAAGGTTCCGGCTTTTGACATGGCATTCCGATCCGATCGTAGATTTTATGACATTAATTACTTAGTTGGTTATGGATTTTTACTTAATTGGGGTTTTTGAATCGTCGTTTTATTGTTAAATCATTAATGGAGGATTTTTAGTAAATTTTTCTTTTATAATTATTAAAGTGGGATTGGGTGTTACAACTAAACCTAGGTAACTCCACTTGTTGTTGTGGAGTTTCGAACCCAAATAGCCAAGGCTACTATTCACTGACCCTTCCAAGATGTTACTTTTACCATTGGATTAGGCTTCGTTGTTAATTGATTAACAAATAATATGTATAGCAATTGAGTAGTTAAGACTTAGGACCGACCAAAAAAGAAACTTTGGCACCTTTTCCATTTTCATAGGGTCATGATCGTCTTTATCTTTAAAGAATCGTCAAGGTATGACTTTTTAGATAGATTTATCTTTTGACATCATCATCAAGAAAAAATTAATATAAAACAAAAGGTCACTACTCATTAGGTTTATAAAAATTAATAATAGAGTTAACTATATTGATAGTCTTTCTGGTTTACTCAAAATTTGGATTTTGTCCTTAAACAAATCAAATTATTAATGATTTTTAATTTTTAATTTTCATAACATTTATGATTCATTCACTTAAGAATGCTAGTAATCCAATCATCATAAAAGACTAACAAACCAAAACTCTAATATTTTTTAATATTTAATTGATCATATTTTTTTGACTTTCTATTAAAAAAATATTTCACATGTCTAACCAAAAAACAGTTTATTAAAATACTTAAATATTTTATATCTATTGGGAAACTAAGAAGTTCCAAACAAAAAAATTTATCTTTAAAAGTTTGCTTTTAAAAAAACACGAACAATAAGATAAATTCATATATTTTTTGGGTTAAGAAACTGAAATATGCAAAAAAAAACATTGAAAATTAAATCCGCTTATCAAACTATAAATAATTAAACTAACAGAACACAATTATAAATCAAGTTTAAAAAACATTAATTATTCAAACAAATAAGAACAACTATGACTATAAATTAGGTTTATATGATAAAAAAAAAAATAAACTTTCTAAAAATACACTTTTTATAGGATAGTTGTTTTTATATATAGAAATCTTTTTAAATAGTGTCATGTAAAATTGTTAAATATTTTGTATTACAAGTGTCCTAAAAGTTTGTTACGATGTTCAAAAGTGTTCTATACATAATACTTTATAATTTTTAGTTCTATAAATTATGTCTTATAAAGTAATTTTTTATGATATTTAAAATTTTTATAATGCATATAAACCTAAGTATGTTATAATAAAGCTTTTCCCATAATTATCTAAATAATCAGTTTCATTCTATTGGGATCAAAACCCCCTTATATGTATTGGATAGCAAAGTCATTCTCAAGTGTTTTTCCCCTTCCTTATGTTTTTCTTTTAATATCAATTTATAAACTTATTTGTTGTTATTTCCTTTAAATTATTAACAACTTGACCATATTAATATTTTCACGTTAAGTTTATTTAATTTTAAATTCTGCTCACATAATTCAATCTAGCTCAAAAGAGATGCAAATTTATCTTGACATCCTTTGTTTTTTTTAACACAGTGATTTTTTAAGGCTAAGATTTTTTTATAAATTTAATAGTTTTTAAATAAATATAAAAATATATATTTAATATTTAATATATTTTAATAAACTTCATTCTGATTAGATATATAAAATATTATTTAATAGAAAGTCAAAAAACCATGAATCAATTAATCTTAGAGAAGAAGAAGAGAAGCGGTTATCAACTATGTTCGGAAGAAGAAGAAGATAAGTTGTTTGATCTTCAAAGTGGATTTCGAGAAAGCTTACTTACGATAGCATTAAAATGGTTTTTTTTTTTTTTTTGAAACGACAGGTTAGTTGTTAGTATACACCTCAGTTAGATTAAATACGCCTTTGCCCGGGTTCGAACCCGAGACTTCTACTCCATGAGGGTGACCCCTCTACGATAGCATTAAAATGGTCGTTTGTTATCGATAGTTTGAGAAAGATGGGTGAATGGATAAAAGCTTTATTACATTCCGCATCGATGTCGTCAGTACTAATAAATCGGGTAGCAACTAGGGTGTTTATAATGAGAAAAGGTTTAAGACAACGGGATCCTTTCCCTTTCCTCTTTCTTCTTTCTTATCATGGCCAAGAGTCTTCAAATAATAACATAGGAAGCGGAGAAAAATGGACTTTTTGAGGGCATCAAAGTGGGGAATGACGATTTTGATTTCGTATTTACAGTATGTGGACAACGTGGTGTTTTTCGATAAATGGAGTCTTCCAAACCTTAAAAACCTATTGAGGAACCTAGTAAGAGCAATGCCATGAACCGAGAGTCTTACTCAAGTACTTACCGGGTAAATTGTTTCATACAATATCGTTTTGAGAGACTACGATATTGTTCGATATGGTAGATGATGGTGTTCAATCAAAGGGGCTAGCTCAATCGGATAGGTAACATCCTTGGGGGTGTGGGGTGAAAGCCACACTACCAGGGTTCGACACCAAGGGTGACACTTTCCTAAGATACATCCAGACTCTGGATCTGGATCTGGTCCTTTGGGGCTGGGTTTGGGACCGCTTCGGGTTGGTCCACAGGTCCCCTAAAACATGCAGGTCGGGTTCAGCCATAAGTTGGGCCGAGTTGCAGCGGATTAGTGGGATTACCCGTAAGGAGGCCCGATATCACTGGAACGTGTGTGTGCATTAACTTGTCGTTCAAAAAAAAGATGATAGTGTTCAATTTTACCGGTAAGCGCTTACCGGGTAAGTGTTTAAGCAAACCACCCCTTAGTTTGAATAACATGATTTACTGGGTTAGTTTAGTTTAGGGCGTGTTTGGGAAAATGGGAGTGTTTACGATCAAAAGTCCTTATCATCGTATCAACTTCTAATCTCCAAGATGTTAAAGAATTTGGCTTCTCAAAAAACAACTTTTAGCTTCCTCGGAAAGCTATAAACACTTTACGTCTTTACCCAAACACTTCAAAACAACTTATTGCTTTTCCAAGAAGCTAATAAGTCATAAGCAACTTCAAGTAAACACTCCCAAACAAATTAAACCGTTAGATGATGATGGAGGACCAAACTCTAAAATGATTTGAGGATGGAACTTCAGATCCACGTTAGCATTAAATAGAGAACACATGAAATAATGCTACAAATAATGTATGTAATCTTACAAAAGAATTAAATGACCAACACTTGGAAGATCTGTAGAATTCACTATTGTTTTTTTAATTTTTAAAATTTAATTTAAATATGTGTTGTTGAAATAAATGTAACTTGGTGACTCACTGGCAAATGATGTTACAGGGTGTGGAGTAAATCCAGAGTAATGCTTCTCCACCTTTGCTTTGCTTAACTTGATAATGCAATTCATCAGACTGCCTTTTTTCTGAGCAAAAGGTTGAGCTTCAACTTCCTCCAATGGCATCCACTATAAAAAAAGATCTTATCAGGTCAGCATCATAGACCGGTAACCAAGGGGCCGTTTACCCAAACGCTTACCCGGAAAGACTCAAACACTCTAATTTATTTCAACTACACATATTTAAATTAACAGAAGCCAGTACCTGGGCTGCCTCGATTTCTAGTTCTTGAATCTGGATGTCAAACGATAGTGGGCGCATCATGCACACGAAGAATAAATCTGATTTCCCAAACAGGACCTTGTGCAATTGCCTGTAATTTGGATCAATTTGTATGTATAAAAATACCATATATATATATATATATAACAGCAGCTACAGCCTTTGATATGGATTCAGAAGATGGCAAAAAATCAGTCCTGCCTGTTCAAAATCAGGCCACTCCCAGACCCGGCAAGATTTCTCTAAACTCTTATCTACACAATTGAGATACACCTCAAATAATACGATTCAAGTAGAAAAAAAACTTAAAAGAACTTCAAAAAAATTTAAAAACTAAATAGAACTTGAAAATTATGAAAGAAACTTGAAAACCTTGTAAATACCTTGTAAATACCTTTTTAAAAATGCAAAACACATCTAATCTCTGTAAACATTTATCTTCATACAATGAATTTGTAAAAGTTAATATTCAATCAGTTCTGTAGCGGGTGAAATGTGACACCAGTTACTAACTAATTTGACTTTTTAAGGATCAATATTATTCAATAATGTCATTAAAAAGACAGGGCTCAAAAAGTGATTGTGCATACCTGAATGCTAGTACTTCCACAAACTCTGTATCTATCTGAAACAGGTTAAATCATGAGAGCATTATGTAAATATAACAGTTGAAATTTCATAGATATATAATCAGAAGTGGCATGATATCAATATGCAGACCAGAGGCTTAACACTTACTCCTGTCTCTTCTTTGACTTCTCGGATCACCCCTTTACAGATATCCTCACCCTGTAGATTGAACACTCTATCAGTTATTAGGGGCTGTTTGGTTTGCGGAATTTGATGGAATTGGAATTACAAATTCCTTTGACCAAATTCCTTAGTGACGTTTGGTTTGCGGGATGAACTTGATGGAATCCTTTAAATTCCATTGAACTCCACAATTTAAGGAATTCATCCTTCCTTGCTTAAGTAAAAGAATTCCTACGAACCAAATGTGTGGTCAAATTCCATTCCAATTCCATCAAATTCCACTTTGTAAACCAAACGCCCCCTTAGAATAAAAGTAATGTACCTAGTGCTGGAGAAGTAATGAACACCCTCCAAAAGACGTACCATTTCAAGAATTCCGGTAGGAATCTTCCAGACACCAGTTCCTCCTAATTTCCCATTCTTCTCCTGGACAACAAGCATCTACAAACAAACAAAAGGCTAATTTGGTTTCAGAATCCGAAAACCATCTAGTTAAAGTATTGTTTAAAAAGAACAGTAATAACCTGGGTTATGGAGCCAACGGGCTAATTAAAGTAATGTTTAAAAAAAAATATGCATTACTAGTATTACAAGAAAGCTTAGTGGATTTCTTTTATTTTATTCATGACTTGAGAATCGACCTACTTGTTTTGAGGATCTGCCCTCCTCAAAACTTCTTGTAACAGAGCCAGCTAGCTACAAATAGTTCAAGTATCAATCAAAGAACCAAGGCCTTGTTCCATAAAACTCAATTAACAAGTGTTGGATGAGTAAAATCATCTGTCTAAGATTGGAGCTGAATGAAAATCGACCGTTTGCTAAGTTCCCAAATGATGATCCTATGCAATTTCAATACTCTGAGAAAAAAAAAAACTTAAGCCCAAGAATAAATACATTAGTATTTATCCTACAAGTTATAATAATGATTTCGTAAATTTCTAATACATGTCCCCTTCCTACTGGTTTAATTAGAATGGTTTGCTACCTCAAGCTCCTCTTTCCAAAACTACTGTTTTTTTTTTTCATTTTCAGAAAATCATAACTTCATAAGACCATTTACGTGCTCCAAAGCTAGTAAAATTTGGCAAATTAAAGAACCATTAATGACTAGCTTCACTAAACTATGCATGCCAGGATATGACAGATCATGTACCACTAAACAATAATATACCTACCGTTTCAAGTGTAGTGGCCAACATAAAGCAACAAGATAGCAAAATGAACGAAAGAATAGAAGCAAAGATAAGGATATGGGGAACTAGAGTACTAGACCATAAAATAAACGAATGTACAAAAAACCATGGTAGTTTGATGGAAAAATGATGGACACTGAAATATACCTCTTGTTTATCATTCAAGACAATAGCACCAACACCAACACCGTGAGAAGCATTTAAAGGGATTGTACTTGTCGTTTTAGGAATCCATTTAACGAGCATGAGGTAATCAGGTTCGGCATGGTGATACCAAAAACCCTCCTGACAATAACACAAAAGAAACTCAGGAAGAGAAAATAATTATCAACATCATGAAAATGCTAGATATAACAAATTTAATCACCACAGTAAGATCATCTATAGCCTAACCTAGTATATTATCAGTTTCTACCCATAGTGTTATCCAAATTTCTCAAGAATCCCCAGCCAAACATATTTATAGTAGCATGAGTATGAGTTACCTTCACTGTCGTTTCGACAAGATTTGCAAGACGGATTGGCAGTTTGATCCAAACACCCTTCTTGCCCTGTCAAAACCATCACAAAATTAGAATGGTACAAAGAACTCTATAGTCTTACTATAAACAAAGAACTTTCATGTATCATATTCATATATGAAAGATTTAAGCGGCTAGCACCACTAAGCCTAAAGGTATATAAAAAAAATTAAGTGATTACTATGGAGACTTCTATGTTAGCAACAGATTTATGAATTTGGTGTAGCAAGGTCCATTCCATATAATCATGTCATGACTCATAACATTGGCGGGCAGGCGGCTAGTAAAAATACCCATCGAAATGTTGTGATAAGAAATAGTATCATATGAAGCAAAGACTTGATAATAAATCACTAGGAACAAGCCCCAGCTGTGGACATAATTAGTAGTTTTGCTAGTTGCAGCCTCCAAAATGTTGGATCAATCACAGATCCTGTTGAAGTAATACGAGAATCGCACTATTTGAAATATGAGAAATCACTCTCTTTTATTAAATCTGAAAATCATTGAATACACTTTTGAATCACTCATAGAATCACTACTATTGTTTGTGGGTATCGATACATATATATAGATACTGAACCGGTGCATTTGAACCATCGTGATGGTTCACCTGTGGTGGTTACTGGCGGTTGTGTCTGTTCATCAAACGACACCTCTTTTTCCTAATTGACGCCTCTTATTTTACTTTTAGATACACAAACTATTCTAATTTACATTTTTGACACTAGACTTATTCTATCTACTTCTAAATGTCGAGATTAACTCAACACAAAACACAAATATAGATCTAAGCATTATCGTTCAATAACTCAAAAGACTTGTCAATTTACTTTTTAGAGATACGTGGACCACTAAGTTCATATCGACTGCATTCATTTCTACTAAGAGAGTTTGTATCTTTTGGAGTTGCATTTTGCTATCTCCAAAAGTTTATGCAGCCCTAATCCAAATCAGGTTAAGGAAAATAAAGGTTTCTACCATTCACAAGGGGTTCAATAAACAAATAAGAGATATATATAAGACATGGAAAAGATAAGAACCTGCAATGTCCAGTGTGACATTGAAGTCTTCAGGAGGTTGAGAAACACATCAGCCTCCATATGGTCCTTCATCTCCACCACCACACCTCCATAGTCATCATTGATTGCAGGAAGCAGCTGGACCTTTCCATCGCTATTTCCAATTGTAACTTGATCCATGATACCACAGTATTTGATGTAAAATTTCCGGTTTAATCCAAGAGCTAGTGAACAACACGATGGCCATATATATAATCTAACATTTCCACTTTCAACATTAACTTAAAATGGTAATGTTTCAATATCTAACTAACACAATTCGATAGGTGATCGAAACAGGTATGAATTAAGTATTGAATCAAAAATCGTAATCAGAATACTTACCTGTAGGATGATGATGATACAAAAAGGAGAAGAGAAGCTTTGTTAATGGCGATGGAAGAGTTAGGGTTAGGTGAATGAAAGTGTGGACAGGAGGATACAGAAGATGGTCGAATTTCGTTAAGTTTTTTCAGTAGTAGCCATTGACCAAAACTCGATAACCGTTACTGCGTGTCCACAACTCTATGGTGCGCCTGCTGCCCACTGGATCACCGCCTCTTAAATTTGTAAATCTACGGTCCAGATTTAGCGTCATTTACTCACGTGACACCCTAACCGACCTCATTACGTTTCTAGTGTGTAATTCTACTACATCGATATCAATGGTGTCTGTCTCATGTATTTTCCAGGGTTAAGTACATTGAATGGCTTAAACCTCTCTTTATGTCAAACTAGGAGACCGAACCGTGCGTTGCGCGGTATGTAAAAGTTATTCCCAGAATTTTAAAAAGAAAATACTATCATTATTTTTAAAGTAAAAAATTGTGTTACAAATCTATATGTAATATTTATAATGATGAAGTTTAATGTATATGCGGTGTTGATAAAGTTTTTATAAAATATTGTAGTTAAATGAGCTGATGATCAAATATCATATATGAAATCAATAAAGAATTGATATTAGAGGGTGTTTGGGATTTCATTTTGAGGGCAAAAGTGATTTTTACCAAAAGTCCTTATTAACTTATGGTGTTGGGGAAAAGGAGTTTTTAAAAAGGTGTTTGGATTAGCTTTTTGAGATGGTGAAGCTAATAAGTCAATAAGTTGTTTTCAAAAAAGTGTTTGGCTTTGCTTATATGTGTAAAATGACCAAAATGGACATGCTTACATATGAGGAGGGCAAATGAGGAGGGCATAAATGTCTTTTAGCATTGGAAAAGGAGTTTTCAAATTAAAAAGTTAGGATCTTGCTACTTTTTAAAAATCCCATTTCCTTCCTTATCAAAAAGGAGCTTCAAAAAGTCCTTTTAGATTGCCAAACAACTTTTTAACTTATTAACTTCTTGGAAAAGTTAATAAGTTAAAAAGGAGCTTTATAATGGACTCCCAAACACCCTCTTAGACTTGATGTGAAGTTGCCTCATCATCTTTAACTGTTTCTTTTTAGTTCTTATATGTATAATAAAGTAATAAGTAATAATTCTTTTGAGTTCTAATATGTATAATAAAGTAATAACTAATAAGTCTTATATTGACATACGTTATAATCGACTCAAATAATAAAAAAAATCTTTGAAACTATTGTTTATAACAATGAGATATATAATGAATATTTTTTGTCATAAATCATAATATATCGATTTATCCCAACATAATATTCCCATAAATGCAAGTAGAGTAGTGCTTCCTAATCTATATATATATAAAAGTAGGATGTTGGAAGAATGATGTGGCATCCTATCTATTGAGTATTTGCTTATAGAAATTTTCTCATTTTTTTGAATTTTTTAAATATCAAATAATCTAAAGACTATTCTACCCCTAAATGAAAATTGCATGTTTTAATGTATGAAGGACTCTTTGGTAATTTGACTTAGCAATTTAATTAGCTTTAACTTTTATATTATTTAACTTATAAAAACATTTATTCCACCCTCTTCACCTTCTCATTTATTAATTAAAAGAAAACCTACAAGATAATCATCTATAAATTAAACCTAATGTTACACCAAAAATGTAGTTCAACAACTTTTTGTTCTTTATTTTGCTATTGAGTTCCTATGTGTGTATGATTGTTGCTCAATCTTCTTAAAATTTCTAATTTTCGTAAATCATATATTGTTTATGTATCAACATTGTTGTTTTTTTATTTCAATAAAAAAGCTCCATATCATCTTTATACGTTTTTGTGTATATTCCTTATTACTTTGATGCTCTATGTTATATTCTATTATGTTTGTATGTATGTTTGTTGTTTCTCTATTATAGAATTCGTTTTCTTCGATATTATTGTTCAACCTTCGTAAAAGTTTCCGGTAAGGTATTCTTCATCATTTTTATTAATTTTATGATTTATGTGATTTAAATGTTGTTTTTGGGATGAGTATCCATGGTTTTTTTATATATAAAAAGATTATATATCAATATTATCGTTTTTTTATATTATACGTTTTTGTGTGTATTCCTTATTACTTTGATGTTCTATGTTATATTCTATTATGTTTGTATGTATGTTTGTTGTTTCTCTATTGTAGAATTCGTTTTATTCAATATTATTGTTCAACTTTCGTAAAAGTTTCCGGTAAGGTATCACCTTCTTCTTTTTTATTAATTTTATATGTGATTTAGATTTTGTTATTGGGATGAGTATCCATGGTTTTTTTTATATATAAAAAGATTTCCATAGTTTTTTATGCTACGATATAATAAATGTTTTTTCCTTACTATTGCTTTCCATTTGATATTTATGTTGTATTGGTGTTTTAAGTGTATAATTTTCCTAATTTGTTTTGCTTATATTTTTATAGTTTCTTATAAAAGTTAATTTTTGTTGACAACAATCAAACTACAAAGTATGATTTATGTATTTTTTTTTTATTTTTTTACCTTTTTATTTTGTTGTGGATTCTCTTTGGATTTTTTATGTACTTATAATTTCTTAATTGCAATTTTAAAAGGAAAAACTTAAGAATGAGATGCCATTTTTCTAAGCAATTCAATCCCAAATTTCTTCTGTAATTTTTCCCTAAGATATTTCATTTTTTGATTTAGTTATTAACAAAATATTTTATCAAATAATATTCATATTCTTTGTTTGCATCTAAATTTCTTTATTTCTTTTATTTCATATTATTCTAATCTATATTTTTATATATATAAAAAGAAAACCCAAATATAATGAGGCGGCACCATGATAATTAAAGTATTGGTGGTGAATTGTGGTTGAATTTTGGATATCCCACATCGGTAAAAGATTGAAATATTTGAGTAGTTGTATAAGAAGGAAGGAGATGATGCTATTGTCTCAAATCATAAGGGTTGGGGTTATCTTATTAAGATGATTCTATATTATTTTAACAAAATAAATGTTATTTTGAATGAAGATAAAAAATAAAAATAAATTGTGGTTGAGTTTTAAAAATCCCACATTTTTATAGAACATATATCAATATATTTGATGTGGCACAATGAGAATTGAGTATTCTTAAATAGTGGATTATAGTTATAACCCTTTTGATGGATTGAGTATAATCACCAACATTGATAATGTAATTATTTTTAATCAATTAAGAGTTAGTTTTAATAAAGATGATGGGAAAATCCATTGGTATCCAAAAGTTGGTAACATAATTGATAAGAATATTCTTTGAATAAAATAGTTTTTTCAATAATATTGATAGAAAAATGTATGGGTTAAGAATGGGTATATAATAGATAAAGAAAATTTTGAAAGAAAAGGTTTTAACAATTCGGTATTGTTAAAACAAAGGGAACATGATAACTTACATTTTTTGAATTTTGACTTTTTGTTAAGCAGAAGTGTAGTATAGTGTTTGATATATGGGTCATTGTCTCTACTTGAATTTTTTTTTAATATGGGAATGTCCATGATCTTAACTTGGTGATGAGGTTCTTCATGCGCCGCTTGAACTTACACTACTAACATACTTTGACACACCTTTCTTATTTTCACTTTAATTTTTTAGTTTATGTTTTGTAGGTTATTAGATACGGTTAAATGTACTTAAATAACCAATATAAGATATTGAAAAAATGAAACACATCATGTATGGATGGTATATACTCATAGAGTCCATCTTGCATATTAATTAACCAAATTACACAAATATTATTTTCAATAATAGTGATATGGTTGTAGAACACGATGTTTGGGTTATAAACTTAAAATAACGTAATTATAACTGTTATCGATGCATGTTTATCCCTTCGTAACCAAAAACTATTAGTGATATATGTAAATTAACCACTTTAGAGAATACAATATTGTTTTGCATCACAATCCTTTAATAATGATTATCGTCACCGCGCAACGCCCGGTGAATGTAACATTAATTATATTTTCTTAAATAAATGAAACATTAACGGTCTTCAAACCCATCACCTCCTTAAACGGTGGCCACTACATATCTACTTTCTCTTAATTTCACGTAGAAAACCATAGAAGGAACAATATCTCATGGAAGCCATGTAAATTTCAATAACATTATAGGAAGAACTTGGTGAGATGGATGAACATCCATTTGACAACAAAACATCTCTTTAATTTATTTTCGTTGTCAATGCATAAAGTTCATATTAAAAGCTCCAAGGAATTTTTAACTATTTCCCATTTGTATATTTTCAATTTTTTCTATAATAAATAATAAATATATGTATGTTTTGTTCGTTAGAATTGTTAGGATTGTGTGCGAGACAGTAACAGGGTTACCATGTCCAATGTTATAAGACACTAGTAGGTCACACCGCTGCACACCTAATTGAGAAATTTGTGTGAAAAAGAGATATATGAGAAGAGAGAGAGAACTAAATAATTATTAGTTAAATAATTATTTATTTGTTTCAATTAATTAGTAAAATTAATTAAAGGATTAATTAATTAAGGAATTAATTGGAAGGATAATTATGAAAGGAATCATAATTAGGTTAAATCACTGCCTTATATGATCCTATAAATAAAGGGTTGGGGCTTTGATTAACAGTTGAACAATTCCTACAAAAATCTCTAGATTTCTCTCTCTCTCTCCCAGCCGTCGTTTTCTCTCTCTCTCACACATCGATCGGAAATTTTTCCGATCAGTAACGGTGGTCTAGCAACCTCTCGCGTGGTGTCAGTAGCGGTGTACCCCCTACCAGCTTTCTGGAAGTTTCAATCGCAAAAGGTAAACCGATATACCCACTTGATTGTATCTGTTATGGTTTAAGATGGGTCCGGGTTTGGGAATCGTTTTTGTTATCCGCTGCGCACCGTTAGTGCCCACGATTCCCCAACAGTGGTATCAGAGCCAGGTTTTTTAAACCTACAGATCAGGTTTAATTGTCTGTTTGATTAGGTTTAAAAATTTGATTTTATATGTTTTGAATTATTATTAAAAATTTAATTTTTATAAAAACCTAATGAATCGGAAACTGGCGGTGGAACGGCGGCAGTTAGCCAACCGAACCACCAGGCCAACCACCACTAAGCCATCGACGGCTCACCACAGTTGGTGGTGGCCGCCGGCTGCCAAACCCAAAGACCACCGCACCACCGAATGGTGGTAGCGGCGGCTGTTATGATCGAAAACCACCACACAGCCGTGTGGTGGCGATGGGGATGCGGCAGAAAACCGACCACCGTACCACCGATTGTGGTAACGGTGGTGATCGGTTCAACCACCAGGCCGATTTATCGGCGGTGGTGATGGCGGTACGTTTTTGTTTAAGGCCGCACATCGTGGCGGTGGCGGCAGCTAGCCGCTGCTGTCGTGATGATGGCGGCGTGGCCGTTTGTTGTCGCCGGACGCGACGGTGGTAGTGGCGCAAGCCACGGCTGCCGTCGAATTCCAAACCGGTGATGATGGCGATGGTTGATTCCATCAAAATCGTCGCCGGTGGTGATAACAATCGAACCAATGGTGGTGGCGGCGATCGTATTGCTAATCGAGATAGAGGGACGGCGGCAGCGGTGGTTTTTGCTACCGTCGTCGTCGATAATGGCGGTGGTGATCGATCAAACCACCGGGCTGCCTTACGGCCTCGCCACGGGTGGTGATCGTGACCGGATGGCCGGCGATGGTGGCCAGGAGGCCGCCAATGTCGCGGCGATGGTGGTGTTGTGCGACCGCGGTGGCAGCGGTGGTGTTAAACCGCTGCTGTTGCCGGCGGTGATCTGTGGAAATTGACTAACCCGCCGAGAGGCGGCGGTGGTGGCGGCATTACGCTGCTACTGCCGTTGGTCTCTCAATCGACCGCCACACCACCGTTTGTGGTGGTGGCGGCGATGGTGTGATAGTGTTGCTGTAACACGGCGGAGGTGGTGACACCAAATCACTACCATCGTTGGTTGGATCGATAGTATCGTGATCGAGATCAGTTCAATAACGGATAAGGGTTATCTAAACCAGATAGGTTTTAAAACCCTAGGGATAATTTTATTTTTTAATTTTAAATCTCTTGATAAATTAGTAATTAAAATTATCTGTTTACGTCATAGTCAAACCCTTTTGACCCGTGGTTGTGTTTTTCATGTTTTATTTATTTATTTATTATTTACGGGAGGCCTGCGTGCCATTTACAACCCGATTATATGTAATTTAAAGTTGTAAATAAATCGAGACCCGAAGACGGAGTCAAGGAGACAATCATGGAGCTTGGAGCCAGTGGGAGCACCGAGAAGTTTTGTCCCTTAGGAATTGGACCGTCGTTTTGGGTTGGCTCACAAAACGACAATAGTTAAGGGTTCTTGACTATGACATGTTATTTTAACTGCGTGGTTGTTTACGATTTTTGGTCTGCGTGGTTGTTTATATTTAATCATATTACGTAGTTACGTTTTTTAATTAAATATAAATGTTTTTAAAATTGGATAAAATACAGTTTGTGTTTAAATCCAAAGTTTTGAAAACTGGCATTTTTGACCCTTGTTAAAATTATAGATTAGTAAGTGCAACCCACTTTAGGGGCACCTCCGGTGTAAGGTACATAGGGCGTTGTAAGTGCACACACTATGAACGTCCGTGTTCAAACCGAAACTGGAGGGAGATAAAACTCTGCGAATTATCTCCGGGTGGTACCGGCCAGAGTTTGTCCAGGTCCCGGGTGGTGCAATCTATTTTGGTAATTATTTATTCACTGGGTGGTACCAGGCCAAAATGCACTAGAGGGACTAAATATGCACGGATTTTTAATATCCGATGTCCCGACGATCTAGAAGTCGTATTTTCAGATAGGAATACGATTGGTATAGTTTTACCTACCATAGATCGCATGAGTCGGTTTGACATGATCACATGCTTCCCGACACATGTGAGATATGGATTCTAGTCTAATAAATTTATTTTAAGGGTAATAATTTATTAGAATTGTATAATTATAAACTAAAACTGGAATTTTATATTCTTCTGTAGATGTCTCAAATTAGTATTCCGTTTTATTCACCTGAAGAGTCACTTCGCCTTATTATGGGCAAGTGGAAGCTTACGGGCCATAACTTTCCAGTTTGGAAGTTACACTTGAGGAACGTTTTATGTGCCCAGGATAAGCTTTATGTGATCAACAAACCCGTATCACGACCTAAAAGCAATGCCCCTGAAGAGGAATTTGCTGAGTATTTTAGATACTTGACAGATGAATCGGATGTAATGTCCATTCTCATTTTCTCTGTGTCACCCGAGTTCACGGGAGATTTAAGAGTTAAATCATGTCACGAGGTTGTGAGAGATGTGGAGAACCAGCTAGGTCTCTACAAGCACACGGGAAAGCTATTGATCATGCAAGAGATTCTCTCCCTGAAGCTACAGAAGGGTCAGTCAGTTAAAAACCATCTTGTTGATATGAGAAGGCTTTTTAAATGTTTATCACGTCTGGGGTACAAGATGACTCAGGAAGAGTTAGTGTATCTCATGTGGTTCTCCCTCACAAAGGAAGTTCAGGACACAGCTAGTGCCTACATGAAGGAACCAAAGAGCGACGTGGATAAAGTTCATGAAGATATCCTGGCCAGTCTAGAGCCAGTACCCGAACCTGCGAATCTCATGGACACTGACATAATAGATGAGCTGGGAGATCTGAGTTGCCCAGAGTGCGGCAGCGAGGATATTTGCGAGCACTCGATGAACATCGACCAGATGGATATCGGTTTACCCGATACTCCAGGTATCTTTATGATAGATTGCTTAATCACTTCTTATGAATCATGGGTAATTGATACAGGCAGTGGTAACCACATTTGTAATCATTTACAGGGATTCACTAGAAGAAAGACTCTGAGGAAGGACCGTTCGAACCTACGAGTGGGCGAAGGCACTCCGTTGATTGCTGAAGCCGTGGGATCTTATAGTCTTAGTTTACCCTCGGGTCTAGTTTTGGAACTGGATAATTGTTATTATATTCCAAATATGATTAAGAATGTATTGTCTTTTGATTTGTTGGTAGACCAAGGCTTTTACTATAAATATTCTTATAAAATGATTTCGGTTTTTAAAGATAGTATTTTCTATTTTAAAGCTACACCCGTAGATGGTCTATACACTGTAAATCTTAAAGACAACAATAGTGAAATCTATCATATAAGTAAGAGATCCAAGGATATTGAGGATCAGACTTACCTCTAGCATTGTCGTTTGGGCCATATAAACAAGAAACGCGTTGAACTACTCCTAAAAGGAGGTTTTCTTGGAAATTTCGACTTCAAACCTTTTGATAATTGCGAATCTTGTTTATCTGGTAAAATGACAAAGCAACCTTTCAACAGTGAGAATGAAAGGGCTACTGACTTGCTTGAAATAATCCACACAGATGTATGTGGACCTTTCAGTCATGTAGCAAGAGGAGGATACCGGTACTTCATTACCTTCACTGACGACTTCAGTAGGTATGGATATGTCTACTTGATGAGACATAAATCTGAAACCTTTGAGAAATTCAAGGAATATCAGAATGAAGTACAGAATCTACTTGACAAGAGGATCAAGTTCTTACGGTCAGATCGTGGTGGCGAATATCTCAGTGATGAGTTTGACAATCATCTGATGGAGTGTGGGATTGTATCCCAACTTACACCTCCGTATACACCTCAGATGAACGGTGTATCAGAAAGGAGAAATCGTACCTTACTAGACATGGTACGAACGATGATGTGTCATTCTTCGCTGCCAGTATCATTCTGGGGACACGCGCTCGAAACAGCAGCACACATACTGAACAGAGCGCCAACAAAGTCGGTAGAAAAGACTCCATATGAGTTGTGGAAGGGTAAGAAACCCAACATATCTTTTCTAAAAATTTGGGGTTGTGAGGTTTACGTCAAACGACCTACCTCAGAAAAACTCAAACCCAAATCCGACAAGTGTTTCTTCGTTGGATATCCCAAGACCACCGTGGGATATTATTTCTACAACCCTGAAGAGAACAAAGTGTTTGTTGCTCGAAATGGAAAATTTCTGGAAGAAAAGTTTCTTAGTTTAGAGAACACCAGAAAGGATGTAGATCTACAGATAGTAGACGAAGAAAGCACTACACCAGTTGTTGAGCCAGAAATTCAACATAGCAATGTTGAACCTCAATCAGAGCCGATTGAGGAAGTGCAAACACAGGACCTTCGCAGATCCAGTAGGATAAGACAAGAACCAGATAGGTATCTTGGGTTCTTGGTCTCTCAAGACAGTGGAAACTTAAATGAACCAACATCCTATGGAGAAGCTGTGTCAGGCAGTGAGTCTGAACAATGGCAGGAAGCCATGAAGGCCGAGATGCAATCCATGTATGACAACCAAGTCTGGGAGTTGACTGATTTGCCACAACACTGTAAAGCTGTTGGACGCAAATGGGTTTTCAAGAAGAAAACCGACATGGATGGAAATGTACACACCTTCAAGGCCAGACTGGTCGCAAAAGGATTCACACAAACTCATGGTATCGACTATGATGAAACCTTTTCACCAGTGGCCATGCTAAAGTCAATTAGGATTCTAATGGCCATCTCAGCGTACTTTAACTACGAGATTTGGCAAATGGACGTCAAGACAGCCTTTCTGAATGGAAAGTTAACAGAAGACGTCTATATGGAACAACCAGAGGGGTTTGAAGATCCTAAGAATCCTAATAAGGTGTGTAAGCTGCTAAAATCTATTTATGGATTGAAGCAAGCATCTCGAAGCTGGAACTTACACTTCGACGAGCGAATCAAAGAGTTTGGTTTCGCTAAAAGTGAATTCGAGCCATGTGTTTACACCAAGTTCAGTGGGAGCATAGTAACCTTCCTGGTCTTGTATGTAGATGACATACTACTCATAGGAAACGATGTACCAACTTTACAGAGTGTTAAGGAATGGTTAAGTAAATGTTTCCAGATGAAAGACCTTGGAGAAGCCGCTTATATACTAGGTATAAAGATCTACAGAAACAGATCTAAGCGGCTTATCGGACTTAGTCAGAGTACATACATTGACAAGGTCCTGAAAAGATTCAGGATGGATGAATCCAAGAAAGGATTCATTCCAATGCAACATGGCATAGTGTTAAGTAAAACACAGTGTCCTGTTTCTAGTGAGGATCAGGACAGAATGAAATCGGTTCCATATGCTTCTGCAATTGGATCGATTATGTATGCCATGCTATGTACTAGGCCCGATGTTGCTTACTCAGTAAGTGTTACGAGCAGATACCAACAGAATCCAGGTGAGCCCCATTGGGTGGCTGTCAAGAACATTCTCAAATATCTGAGAAGAACGAAAGAAATGTTCTTGGTCTTTGGAGGTTCTGAGGATGAAATTAGTGTCACAGGATACTCTGACGCTAGTTTCCAGACCGACAGAGATGACTTCAGGTCACAGTCAGGGTACGTCTTTACCCTAAACGGAGGTGCGATCTCGTGGAAGAGCTCGAAGCAGGACACGATTGCAGACTCAACTACAGAGGCAGAGTACATTGCAGCATGTGATGCAGCAAAGGAAGCTGTCTGGCTGAGGAATTTTCTATCGGATCTCAGAGTGGTTGCCAGTATCTCGAGACCGATAGATATATTCTGTGATAACTCAGGAGCCGTGGCGCAAGCAAAGGAACCTAGAGAACATCACAAGTCGAGACACGTGCTCAGAAAGTATCACCTCATCCGAGAGATCATTGGAAGAGGAGATGTGAGAATATGCAAGATTCCAACAGAAGACAATGTCGCAGATCCGCTGACAAAGCCACTAGCAAGGGCAAAGCATGAGTCACATGCGAATTCCATTGGGATGCAGTACCTGGAAGCCAGTAGCTAGTACTTAGTTTATTAATTATTACTATAGTCTAATTTAGAAACAATATAATCATGTAAAGTTTTTATTTCACAGTGTGTTGGAAATAAATGGAGGTTTTAATTTCATGATTGTTCTAAATTAACTATTTTTCGCATATTTAACATATCCTTGATTTTACAAAGTTTTGTATGAAATCTAAATTTCCGTAGCCACTTATTGAAATGGGAATTTCAATAGGAAGTTTAACGCTATTATAGATACTTGATGATTTATTCAAAGTAGAGAATAAAAGCACAAGTGATGTGACCAAGTATTTATAGATACTCATCAGAGTGTTTGGGTATTGGAAGTGACCAGTAATCAAGTCTGCTTCATGGAGCCTCAGTCATAGGCACTGACTTGATAGGTTGTCCTTAGACCTGAGATACTTGGTTTGGGAACACGAGGACCACTGTACTCTTAGCACGTACTAACGCTGCACCGTAACTGGGTGGCCATACGGGACGTGACTAGATGCAGCGAAAGCCGTGGATCCAAATGCAAGTAGTCAAGAAGGGATTTGCACCTCTTTCATAAGAGAGATATTTCCGGGCCCCTTGACGATTAAGATTGGCAGAAAACGCGTGGCCACGCTCGGATAGAATAACAGGGGTTATTTAGTAATATCCGTTACTGCAGGCAATCGAAATCAGAGTCAAGAAATACTTGATCTTAAGAAATGAATCCTCCACTCCATGTCTTAAATCACTTTAGAAATATCGTGTGCAAAAGGAATGAACCTGTGTACAAATTCAAGCGTGAATTGTATCTCTGGATGTAAGAGATCTTATAACCTGGTTAACCTAAGTGTCTGGCTAGGGACCTCCTTAGGCTAATGGTAACAGGTGTAGTTACGTGTCTAGCACAAGTGGGAGTCTGTTAGGATTGTGTGCGAGACAGTAACAGGGTTACCATGTCCAATGTTATAAGACACTAGTAGGTCACACCGCTGCACACCTAATTGAGAAATTTGTGTGAAAAAGAGATATATGAGAAGAGAGAGAGAACTAAATAATTATTAGTTAAATAATTATTTATTTGTTTCAATTAATTAGTAAAATTAATTAAAGGATTAATTAATTAAGGAATTAATTGGAAGGATAATTATGAAAGGAATCATAATTAGGTTAAATCACTGCCTTATATGATCCTATAAATAAAGGGTTGGGGCTTTGATTAACAGTTGAACAATTCCTACAAAAATCTCTAGATTTCTCTCTCTCTCTCCCAGCCGTCGTTTTCTCTCTCTCTCACACATCGATCGGAAATTTTTCCGATCAGTAACGGTGGTCTAGCAACCTCTCGCGTGGTGTCAGTAGCGGTGTACCCCCTACCAGCTTTCTGGAAGTTTCAATCGCAAAAGGTAAACCGATATACCCACTTGATTGTATCTGTTATGGTTTAAGATGGGTCCGGGTTTGGGAATCGTTTTTGTTATCCGCTGCGCACCGTTAGTGCCCACGATTCCCCAACAAGAATATAATATGTTGTCATAAAATTTTCTATATCACAAGTATATGTATCGCTGACACCTCAAGAAAAACAAAATTCTAATTGATATTAATTTCTTTACTCTACATTACTTTCACGATTATAACATTCTTATATACAACAATCTTTTAGACTAATCAACACAACAACTTTTTAAAGTAATCAAAAGTAGAAGTGTAATGTTTACAATTTTTTCTCAAATACCAGAAAACTAATACCAAGTAATCTCAATTTATTGCCCTTTATGGTACACTAAATTTCATCATTATTAATATTGCATGTAGATTTGTAACACAATTCTTTTTACATAAAAAATAATGATACTATTTTTAAAGAGTTCTTGAAATAAGTTTACACACCGCGCAACGCACGGTTCGGTCCCCTAGTTTTGTATAATTGTAGGACATTTTAGTAATTTACTTGCAATTATTGTAATGTGTTGTTTAACTTTGACTAAAACACTTCTTCAAGCCCCCTTTCCCAACCAACGATCGGTCGAAAAGTAACAATAATCTCCAGTATTGTGATCACTTTGACTATATGCGAGTCTAATTGAGTTGTTAATATTTTCGTGTTAGAGCTTTTTTCTCTTTGCTTGAGGTTGTTTTTCTTCGTAACTTATATCTTGAAAAAAAACCTTTTATATCAGTTCTAATTCAATTCTTTTACATACTTTTATTTCAATTTAAATTAAAAAACAAAATTGAAATAACTATAAATTATTAATTGTAGTAAGTTATCGTTTCGAAACTGAAAAAACTATATATTATTATATATTATTGATAGTAGCAGGTTTTTTTTTCCTAATTTTATTTATTTGTGTATTTTAGTTATATAAATAAATATATATATATATACACACATACGAACAAAAGTTTGGTTGTGAACTCATGTTGAATGTGACATGTGTCATTCTTTCATCCATCCTCACGTTCACAATGAACTCACCCCTACATATGTTTCTATCTATTTTTTTTTACATATTGGTAGTTGATTCTCATAACTTATAATTTTGATTGTAATTTTAATTATATGTATTGATTCTATTGATTGTTTTTAACTGTATGTATTTATTTAATTAATGATATTAAATTTTATAAATGTTTATTAATTTATTAATAAGAGAGTTAGTAATTATATATTAATTTTATTTAGTAGTACTAAATGTAATAAATATTTCACTTATTAAAGAATTGAATAATAATAATATTTTTAAGTTTATATATTGGTTCAAAGTTTTTAATTTAATTGAAATTTAAACATCAATCTTATTGGAAAAATAATACATGTAATATATATATACATGTATATATATATTATAGTTAAAATTGATTAAAACTTGTATGGTTGGTCATTTAGAAATATACTTTTTAATAAGATATCAAATAATAATAGTATTTTAATTTTATATAGTGGTTCAAACTTTATATGTTAATTGAAATTTAGATATTTTATTTTATTAGGAATAATACATATCAACATGTATGTTATAGTAAAAAAAGATTAAAACTCATATAGTTTGTCATTTTAAAATATATTCTTTTTCAAACGATATATAAAAAAAATGTTATTTAAATAATATGGCTAACACTAATTGTAAGAAAATACTAATGTGATTAATCATCATTTTAAATTGTTTATTGAATTTATAATATTTTTAATGTAAAAAATACATGCATTTTAATGTATTCAAATGCATGTCATGTAAATAGAAATATACTTATTGATCATAATTTCACATATATATATATATGTATAATTACTTATAAATATTCATTTGAATCAAAATATTAGAATGATGTAAAATAAAAACATTAAAAAAATTAGGTATAAACCAAGAAGATGAGTAGTTTAATTAATTAAATATTTTGTTAACAACAACATCAAAAAGGACAAAATTTGATGTCAAGGAAAAAGATGGGATTGAGATGTTTTGAAAATATCATCTTATTGATGGTGTTTTTATTAGGAAAAACAAAAGTAAAATCAGAGACTACAAAAATATAAGAGAATGAGAAAAAAATTCCAACAAAACAAAGAGTAAATAAACCACGTGGTAACACTTTGGAGTTTGATTGTTGTTAAATTTTTTTTTCTAGAAAACTACATCAATATAAGCAAAAAAAAGTTTAGAAAAAGATTTATGTAAAACACTCATACAACATATATATTATGTGGAAAACATGAAAGAGAAAAACAAAAGTAAAAGTTGTAAAGAAATTTCAAACAAAAACTCAAAACTTATTAACAATCATATATAAACACACACAAATTAAAAACATTATTTGAATTTTGATGAAAGAAAAATGTTATAGTACTAATATAAATATCAATTAGGAAGTATCAAGGAGAAAAATAAAGATAAAAATTGAAATAAGTTTAAAAAATAGGAAAAATCAAAAACTTTTATAATAATGAAACGGAATATACGCAAAAATGTATATAAAGTTATATGGAAATTTTTTATATACATATAAACAATATATAACTCAAGAAAATCATAAAATAAATCATAAAAAATGTTAGCCTACCTGAAAATTTTTACGAAAGATGAGCTACAATGTTGATTGGAGATGAATTTTGTAGAATAGAAACAACAACAAACATAGCAACCCAATAGCATAACATTAAACAAAAGTTGCTCATCACATTTTAGTGGAGCATTAGGTTGTAGTTTATATATGATTATGTTATGTTGTAGGTTTTCTTTTAATTAATAAATAAGAAGGTGAAGGGGGTCCTTAAGAAGTTACATAGTTTAGAAGTTAAGGCTAGTTAAATTGCAAGTTAAGGCTAATCAAAGCATAAATAAAATTACCAAATAGTCCTTCTTATATTTAAACATATAATTTTCATATAAGGGTAGTATAGTCTTTAACTTATTTAATATTTAAAAAAATCAAAACAATGAGAAAATTCCTATTAGCTAATACTCAATAGATAGGATGTCCACATCATCCTTCAACATCCTCCTTTTATATATATATAGATTCTGAATAGAAAATAAGGTTGAGTATACGGAGTGTATCGAACTTGTTACGTTTTATCATTGTACTAGGTTTTATCCTATGTAATACATGGGGGAATTTAATTAAAAAATCATACGACTCATACGAGTAATTTGAGAGAGATAGAGATAAAATAGGAAGATTAAAATTACCAAGGATGTAGTCTGGGCAAACCCAGATGAACCTTATAAAAAAAAGGAAGATTAATTTAATATTTAAATTGATAGAGATAAAATATTTTGAATCTAAAATAGTTGAATTAATTGGTTGAAGTTTAATATTTAATAGGATAAAGTTTAATAATTTAAAATAAAATAATTGAATTAATAAGTTGAAGTTTAATATTTAATAGGATAAAGTTTAATAATTTTAAAATAAAATAGTTGAATTAATAGGTTGAAGTTTAATATTTAATAGGATGTGTGATAAAATGAATATATATATATATATATATATATGATTAAAATTCAAAAGATTAAAAAAATAAAAAATTAGAACTATTTTTGTAATACAAAATAACACAAAAAGTGTAATCAATGAGCATAAATACAAAGTCACATACGAGAAATCAACAACCCCAAATTGGACTATAAACATGAATAGAATCATCATATTCATATCATCATGTGTAGGAAAAAATAAAAATTGAAGAGCGTTTGTAATACAAAATAACACAAAAAGTGTAATCAATTACCATAAATACAAAGTCACATACGAAAAATCAACAACTCCAACTTGGACTATAAACATGAATAGAATCATCATAATCATATTATCATATGTAGAAAAAAATAAAAATTAAAGAGCGTATTATCATATGTAGGAAAAAATAAAAATTAAAGAGCGTTTAATTTATTACCTTTGTGTGTGTATGTGTAATTGGTAGTGGCTTAATTAAGAGAGTTGCAGCAGTTGATTGAGATTGTGAGATTGAAAGGGGTATTTATAGATTGAGATTGAGAGATTGAGATTGAGGTGTGTATTTTTGGATTAAAACTGTTTGATTCAATTATTTTATTTATTTATTCATATTTATCTATAGTTTGGATTAAAAAATGAAATTTTTTAAAGAGTTTGAGTATATTTTTTTGTTTGAACAAGTTATATGGAATTTTCTTAAGAATTAAGAAAATAGAAAAAGTAAGATTTTTCAACTTTGGAAAACTCTTAGAAAATTGTACTTTGAAAATAGAGAGAATATTTTTAATTCTTTATATCACCAATCAAAAATAATAATACGTGCATTGATTATATTAAATATTACACAAATATATGTAGAAGATTTTTTAAACTGTTTGATTTAATTATGTATTTTTGAAAGTGGTATTTATTTTTTAGATTATTTTATTTATTGTTTTCATATTTATCTATAGTTTGGATTAAAAGGTTTGATTTAATTATGTAGAGGATTTTTTAAACCGTTTGATTTAATTATGTAGAGGATTTTTGAAAGTGGTATTTATCTTTTATATTATTTTATTTATTGTTTTGATAACCGAAACCGGCTCACCAGAACGCGACACGTGGCAATTCGGCTCACCAGAGCACGACACGTGTCAAATCAGTTACTCTTTTATTATATATAGATAGATGTATTAAACTTTAAAATTTATCGATTAATGTACCAAACTTGCTAAAATTGTCATTATCTGT
The DNA here is from genome assembly GCA_030169165.1 of Centaurea solstitialis. Taxonomy (NCBI): domain Eukaryota; kingdom Viridiplantae; phylum Streptophyta; class Magnoliopsida; order Asterales; family Asteraceae; genus Centaurea; species Centaurea solstitialis. The sequence goes on from CM058040.1 coordinate 103,225,639, forward strand.
ATCAAACTTTATCAAAAACATATCATTTAGTGTATCCAACTTGTCATTGGATACATATGGCAATTTTAGCAAGTTCGGTATATTAATTAGTAAGTTTTAAAGTTATGTACATACAATGATAAAACGTGACAAGTTCGATACACTCCCATATATTTAACCTTATTTTCTATTCAGAATTTGACATAAATAGAGGTCTAAGGCTCTAAGCCATTCAAAGTCATTTATCATCTCTCTCTCTCATCTCAGAAAGAGCTTAACAATATAGTTGGCAAACGGAACTTCAAAACATTTATCTTTAAACCTCTAGAAAATCTTTAAAATAGCATAGCTATTGAAAATGTTTTTACAAATTTGTTTTATGAATTGACATGGTTGTGAAAGGGTGAAAAGATCTTTTTTTTTCTATTTTGTTGAAGGTCTTTGTGTTTAAATTTTAGATATGATCTCTTCAGCATAGAGATGGTCAAATGCCAAGCTCGGATGGGCTTAACTGGGACTGGGCCCGGGCCTTGCCTTAACCGGTCCGGGGCTTAACAGGGCTTTGTTTTTTGTTCAAGTCTGTAACCGGGCCAGGCTTCGGCAGACTTTCAAAAACCGGACTTGATTTCGGTCCCGGGCTCGGTTAACTGTCCGTAACTAGTAGGACCGGGCTTATTTGGCCATCTTCGTTCAACATATTAATTTTCATTTTTTTAATACCTACGATCTTTAAAATTAACACCTATAGGTAAAGCCATTCGTACCGTCCTCAGGTGGGGGGGGGGGGGCTCTGCAACAACTTTATCGAGTAAGGCCATAACACCGGTATGGGTCCCCTTCGATTACCAGCGGTACCACCTTCAGGTCTCCACACCCGATTCGTCTCTCTTCGGTTCCCTCCTCTCTTCTTCTTCTTCTTCTTCTTCTTCTTCTCTCTCTCTCTCTCTCTCGCTCTCTCTCTCTCTCTTTTCTCTCTCTGTGTGTGTGTGTATATATATATATTAATTAAAATAATTTAAAAACGGGGTAAAGATTAGGTTAGTTTGGGCTGTGGTAAGGAGGGTAGGATATAGGAAAAACTGATGGGGCGCTGGGATGACATCAGGGTAAGGAAGGTAAGTGATACTCATGGTCTAATGCCCATTAAATTGAGACATGTACCTTTTACATGAGACAATTTAGTCATTTTACCTTTTTTCTTTTAAAGAAAAGAACTTAATCTAATATATATAATGAATAGGTAACTAGTATGACACGTGTTATTATCTCGTGAGCTGGTTTAGTATTTTCCCGCTTAAACATATATCTAAACGTAATTTACATTATAGGTGGTTTCATTTGCAAACCACTATTAAATTACAAACTATACAAACCTCTTATCACCCTTGATTTTAAAATAGATGGTGAAGATTAAGTGTCCTATATTTATAGTAATATCCATAGTTTTCTTAATTAGAAATAGCCCTTTAATCTTCATCATCCATTTTAAATTCAAGGGTGATATGGATGTTTGTATAGTTTGTATTTTAATGGTGGTTTGCAAATGATGGCTCTCCATTTACATTATTAGTTCAATTATTACACCCATACCGACTCATCCTTAATCTATATCATTTATATATATTAAAACAACAACCTATAGCAATGACATGGCACAATAAGAAAGCTCCATTGCTATTTTTCTAATTTCTTATAGTTTTGATTTTTTTTTACAAAAGGTTGTAATTGGTGATTAGATGGAAGATTAATAGTATTTTGGTTGTCCCACATTGGTTGGAAGATGAAAAAAAATAAGAAATGGATGTCTATATAATGGGTTGAATGTTGTTGCCATGAGAAACAAATTTTCACCAATTGTTTGGATTGTTGTGAAATCTTTTTTGTTCCACATTGATGGAAAAAGTAAAAAGTTGGAAGTAGAAGTGATTATATAAGGAACAGGGTATGGTTTGAATGTTCATTCAACCTTTGATCCTTTTTGGGGTTTGAACCTATAGAATAACTTGGCATAATGAAAGAGTTTCATTGTTATTTTTCTAATTTCTTATAATTTTGATTTTCTTTATAAAGGGTTGTAGTTGGTAATTAGATGAAAGGTTAATGGTGTTTTGGTTGTCCAATATTGCTTGGAAGATGAAAAAAAAATAAGAAATGGATGTGTAGATAATGGGTTGAATGGTGTTGCCATGAGAAACAAGCATTCACCAATTGTTTAGATTGTTGTGAAATCTTTTTTGTCCCACATTGGTGGCAAAAGTAAAAAGTTTGAAATAGAAGTGATTATATAAGAAACAAGATATGGTTTGAATGTTCATTCAACCTTTGATCCTTTTTTGGGTTTGAATTGAATCTATAGAATAACTTGGCACAATGAAAGAACTTCATTGCTATTTTTCTAATTTCTTATAATTTTGATTTATTTTGTTTACAAAGGGTTGTAGTTGGTGATTAGATGAAAAATTAATGGTGTTTTGGTTGTCCCACATTGGTTGGAAGATGAAAAAAATAAAAATTGGATGTGTATATAATGGGTTGAATGGTGTTGCCATGAGAAACAAGCTTTTACCAATTGTTTGGATTGTTGTGAAATCTTTTTTGTCCCATATTGGTAGCAAAAGTAAAAAGTTGGAAGTATGAGTGATTATATAAGAAACATGATATGGTTTGAATGAACATTCAATCTTCGATCCTTTTTTGGGTTTGATGATTAGTTAATTTTATCTTTTTTGTCTCACATTGGTGGCAAAAGTAAAATGTTGAAAGTAGAAGTGATTATATAAAGAACAAGATATGATTTACTTTTGATCATTTTTTGGGTTTGATAGTTAATTTTATCTATTTTCTCCCACATTGGTGGTAAAAGTAAAAAGTTGGAATTAGAAGTGATTATATAAAGAACAAAATATGGTTTGAATATTCATTCAACCTTTTATCTTTATTTGGGCTTGATAGTTAATTTTTTATTTACATGATAAAATATTTCATGTAAATGTAAAATATCTTATTTTTTATTTGATATAACTTTCAAATTCAATCAAATTGATATGAAGATGAAAAAAGTAAGAAATGAGTTGTGTATATAATGGGTTGAATTGTGTTGTCAAAATATGTGAAATGGTGTTAGCTAAATATAGTTACACCAATTTTAATATTTAAACAAGTTAATTTTATATCAATTTTTTTTTCTTCAAAACCATTTCAAACAATTGTTTAATGATTATATAAACAATTAAATAATCAACATAAAACATATATTTTTTGAGCTAACAATGTTTATAAATGAAAACTTTTGTTAAATGATATCAACTAATGTATAATGATTTTAACATCGATATATAAATTAAACGATAAACATATAAATCTTTTTTTTGTAAGCTAACAATACCTATAAATCAAAACTATGATTAAATCTAATACAAAAGCAACAACTAGGAGAGTTGAGGTGACATCATGCGAAGCAAACATTCACCAATTGTTTGGATTATTGTGAATCTTTTTTGTCCCACATTGATGGCAAAATGAAAAAGTTGAAAGTAGAAGTGATTATATAAATGATAAGATATGGTTTGAATGTTCATCCAACATTTGTTCATTTTTTGGGTTTCATAGTTAATTTTTATTTACATGATAAAATATTTTATGTAATTAAATATTTTATTTTTTACTTGATATATAAAGTTGAATTCAATGAATGTTCATCCTAATTTTAATCCATTTTTGGATTAAATAGTTATATTTTGTTTACATGAAAAAACATGTCATGTAATAGTTGAACATTTCAATTTAGTTTTATATAAACTAAATTTATATGAAAGAATCAAAATATCAATATATAAAGGAAAAACTTTTAGATGATAACATGATACAATGATAACAAAGTATTCATTAAATGATGAATTGTAATAGATTCTTTATTGTCTCACATTGTTGAAAATGTGAAAAGTAAGAGGTTTAAGGGAGTATATAAAAAATAAGATATGTCTTGAATGTTCATCTAAATTTTAATTCATTTATTAGGTTAGATAACTATCTTTTGTTCACATAACAAAACATTTAATGTAATAGTTAAACATTTCATTTTTATTTTATATGAATGTATCTCGAATCAAGTATCCATCAAATGGTAAATTTTGCTAAAATGTTTAAAAAATGATTCTTACCACCGCGCAACGCGCGGTGCACAACACTAGTCAATATATATACTAAAAGCAAAAACCACAAGGTATGATGTGGCATCCTATCTATTGAGTATTTGCCTCTAAAAATTTTCTCCTTTTTTTGAATTTTTTAAATATCCAATATGCTAAAGACTATTCTACCCCTAAATGAAAATTACATGTTTTATTATAAGAAGGACTATTTGGTAAATTGACTTGACAATTTAATTACTTTTAACTTCCATTTATTTAACTTTTAAAAACATTTACTCTACCTCTTCACCTTCTCATTTATGGGTGTTGCCATTTGCACCCTAGTCTAAAAGTTAGACTAGGGTTGACTTATTATTAAATTCTAATCATTACTTAATTATCATGACTTTCTCTTATATTTATCTTTTGCATTTTTTTCTCCAATACATTATTATTAATATATACAATTATATATATATATATATAACAAATAGTTTAAATATTTTTAATAATAATAAAATTTGTAATTCTTTTTAAAAATTTATTTTATCAATGTAATGTATTATATTAAGATGAACCTATAAATAATTTTAATATCTTTTTTTAAACTAAGTCATAAAACTAAAAAATTTTGTTTCATCAAAACTTAAATATCATTTTTTATATTACACGTTACTAAAATATATACGGGAAAATAAATTAAAAGTTTACACATAGTACAAGCATTTGAAAGACAATACACACAATATAAAAGGCTATAAAGTATTAAACTTCCCCTTAAATAACAAAATTTTGTTCCAAAACATGTCATCATTAGTAAATATAAAAAAATTAACAACTAATCCTATACATTTAAAAAAGACTGTTGAGTAGGTTTGAGTTTCTTATAGAATTATAGACGTGACTCATACATAGTTTGCCATCCAACTACCGATGAGATTTTGTTACGGGTTCATAATGTTGAAATATGAGGCATTGGGTACTCCCTTTCTAACTGGACTGTTACGTAATGATTGTTGTTTACGTGTGAAATTGTAAAGACCCGATGGTATTGAAACTCTTAATTATCTAACTGATTAAAACTTAAGATCCTATTTGATAAAATGTCAAACAATTTAATTATCTAATTGCAAGCTTAAACATATTTTGGATATGCACTTTCGGAATAAAAACGTTAATATATTTGGTTCAAATATATATTGGCTAGTTAAGGCAATTTTTCCAATAAAAATATATAATTTATAAAACTATCCATAGGTAATGAAAAAGTAAAAAATAACTATTTAAATAAATAATAAGATTGAAAAAAAAACACCTTTTGACAATGGCCGGAGAGATGGCGTTACCTTGTGGTGCGACGGTGACCGGCGATATAACGGTGGCTTAAGGTGCGACTATGACCGGATAGATGACGGTGTGTGTTTTTGCTAGTGTGTTTATCTTTTGTTTTTCGTTTGATTTATAACACACATTAATCTGGATTTATAGCTAAAAACATATCTAAAAATGAACCATTTAAAAGAACCAACAAATTAAAAATGAAAATGAAATAAATGATAGTGGGACCCAATGATAGAAATGAGAATTAATTAAAGTCAAATGTGTTTAACTTCTCATTGGTGCAATTGGTCCAACACCCTTTTTCCAATAAATCCTAGTATAGACTAGGGTGCCTTTGGAAAGTAGCCTAGGGTGCATTTGGAAATACCCCTCATTTATTAGTTAAAAGAAAACTTACCACATAACCATCTATAAATTACAAGTTTACAACCAAATGTTCTACCAAAAAATGTAATCCACAACTTTTAGTTTTATGTTATGCTATTGGGTTCCTATATATGTTTGTTTGTTGTTTCTAATTTTTATTTGTTCTTTTTGTAGGTTGATGTAATCTTGATGTAGCTTCACCAAACGTCACTTAATGGTTATAATGATGCGGCATCTTCTATGCATTGTAAGCTTACCTCTATATCTTTTTTCTAAGTTTAATTTTTGTAAATACTATATATATTAAGACTTTTGTATCCCTATACTAATAACATAAATTTCATTGGGATGAGGTTTTTTTGATCATATTAAGAAATGTAACCTCCAAAGCTTTTCATTTTTGAAAAATGAAACCTCCACATGTTTTCATCTTCATCCTTAAAGGTAAACTTCTAAACTCTTCCATGTGATTTGTTCATAATAAATGTCTTATTTTTCCTCTCTACCACTTGATGTATCCTTCATTTTATAAACAATTATTCATCAACAAAATCATCTTAGGTAAACTCTTTTTCTTTCTTCTGTTAATCACTTGATCTGTTCTTTCATTTCACAAACGGTTATTCTTCAACCAAGTCGTTTTTCAGGTTATTTTAGGAATACTTCCGAGTATTATTACTTATTGATGTCTGTTGACATTTGTTTATTTTTAATTTTGTCTTCTATATTTTTATTGTATTTCTTCAATGGAAGCGTAGGGTTGTTTTTCGCAACGGTTTAAAGTTTTGATAGCAACAAGATATGATAATCTAATGTTACAAGTAAGTATTACAATCTAAGATACATAACCTCAACAATTTTTCAATATGTTATTTTTCAATTGGTGTTCTTATTCTTTTAAGTTTATTTAAAGAAGACTAATCCATATATTATTTTCTTTTGACATTTATTGGAATTTTAGAGGATTTTTTTAGTCTTCTATTAATTTTTTAAAAGTTTTAAATCAATATATTTTTGTTTACATGAAATTTGAGATAGTAATATATATATATATATATATATATAAATCGAATACGATAATAAACCGATTATAATTGATATAAATATAGATAAAATGAATATAACGATTAATTATCTTACTCTAATACCTTTTTAATTTACACAAGACAAAAAACTTACAAAAATCAATCAGGAAAACTGATTCGAGAAAACTAATTCGAGTATACATTTCTTTTACCTTTTTGATTATTTTTCATATTCTAATATTTTTTCCCAAGTTTTAAATTTTACTAATCAATTCAACTCTTGAAGATTAATAATTTTATTTACATAAGATTTAAATACAATAAAAAATGGACTCTAATTAATATAGAATAGAAAAAATTAAGAGAATAAGTAATCACATCAATTTAATACCTTTTAATTTACAAATAAAAGATATTTTTTGCAATCAATATACATAAATAAAATACATATATATTTAAAAATAATACAACTTAAAATTATAATATTCCTATTTAATATATAAGTGAATAATAGTTAGCATGAATTATTATTTATTTATTACCTATTTTGTTTGATCTTTGTTGGGATTTTAGAGGTTTTTTATTTCAGGTTTACTCGAAGCTTTGACAACCACTGTAGGAGGTGTGATGTACATGCGCTCATTTTAAGGGGATGCAATATTTCTCAGTTTGGGTCTAATATTTATTCTAATATTTCAAACATGAATCCACGTTGCAATCAAATGGTAAATATTATAGTGTAAAGATAAAAACGATCTATGATGAATGTTTGGTAAATATTATAGTGTAAAAATAAAAGATATCTATGATGAAGGCTTGGATTTTAGAGGTTTTTTCTTATTTGTGTTTGTTGTACTTTTTTATGTTTAAAATTTTATTAACCATCTTAACTTTTATTAAAATCAATATTTTTTTAAAGCTATAAGGTTGCATCCAACATAATTGGTGTGTTCAACATTATTTTGATTGTATTTATTCTCTATTATTTTAAGAAAAGTCATGGTTAACAAAGTAATAAACATTGACTTATAATTCTTAATGTATTTGAGACTTATTTTAATGTATGTTGGACTAAAAACTACCTTTGGATAATGAATGTTGGTTGTGAATATTACATTTTATAGACCATGGGAGCTTTTGAATCCAAAAGGAGATCACGATTTGATTAATTTGGATATGGTTTGAATTAACAAAAATGTGTGTTCTTATATTAACAAAGTTGGAAAAGGTTGGTCCCAATTATGAAAAATCCTTTTTGTTTCGATTATTGTTTGGGGTATGAAGGTAGTTTTAACCACTTATATTTAGGTGTTTTAGTTGGTGTACTTCATGTCAACATTAAGGGTATGTCCTATTTGAAAATTAGACATGCATTTGTGCGGTAGTTACTGTGTCATTTGTACGTACTTTTATTTATTTCACAATAAAATTGTCAGATGTATTAAAAAGTTAATATAATAAAGCAAAAAAGAAAGAAAAATCAATGAATGCTAACCTATATATGTTAAAGACTTTTCTATCCCTATACTTAAAACATAAAGTTCATTAAGATAAGGTCATTTTGGTCATTTTTATAAATAGAATTGTAACATCCAAACATTTAATATGATTCATTTATTTGGCCATATAAGACATAATTGTTTAACTTTTCATTCACTCTACAAACCCTTCATCTATTTACCCTCCTAACATTTTCATCTCCATTCTTCTAGATAAACCCTCTAAATCATTTCATCTTCATTCTTGAAGGTTTCACCTCCAAACCTTCCATGTATTTCAGATTCTTCTTAATCACTTGACAAACCATCAATCTTTAACAACAATTTTTTTTTATTTACATCAATCTAATACTTTTTAATTTAACTGTAAAAAAATTATATCAACTTATCATTTATTGTTATTTGCATAAACTCATATCTATAAATAAGTGAGTTAAATTTTTTATATAACACTCATTATATATTTTAATATGATTAAATAACAATTATCAATATCATTAATTGAGTAACATAATACTTTTATTTAGTTAATTGTCAAAATTAATTATTCAATTTATTGCAATTTATGTTACTAATTATTCATTTTCTTTTTTTATGTTACTAACTAAGTAACTCTTCATTTTTATTTTATTTTTTACTTTGAGTAATAATTTATTTCTCTTATTTAAGCATCAGTGTTTTTTTTTGATTGACTATGTTATTTGTTTTTTAACATACAATAACCTACATCTCAATCTCTCCATCTAACATATTTAGTTAAGTTTTTTATTTAGATACATGTGTGTTGAAGGTTATTGAGGTTCTACAATGAAGGTGATGTTGTAGTTGTCTTAATTGGTTAAAAAAATCTAAGATTTTGTTATTTCTTACTCATATATTTCTGATGTGGCTATTGAAGTTGTAACATAAATGGTTGTGTTCTTTTAGTTGTTAAAAAGATTTGAGGATAGTTTGGTTGTGAGTTTTTCATCAGATGGTTCATTTATTATATTATTATACTGATACGTTGAAATTAATAGTTTTAAGTTTTAACAAAGTATTGCTCTTATCGATTATAAGGGTAATGGTTCAATTAATACGATGAAGTGAGTGGTATCGCTAAGGTTGGTGTCATAAAGTTAACTTATTGAAATTAATACTAGGATAATTTCTTCACATTTCACCTTTAACTTTGTGTAATGCATGCAAATGCAATTAAAAGCTTTACAAATTCCATATTTGTAACACCGGTATTTCGAAAATATTAGCAACTAGAAATTTTAAGAATATAACTACATTTTTACCATTATAAATAAAATTTACATTCGGATTACGAAAAACGTTAAATAAAATTTATTACAATTATCCCGCAAAAATTAATTAATTACAGATAAATGCTTATTTTAATAGTTAAAACAAATGTCCAATCTTCGTCGGAACCGATTCCGCAGCTAGCCTCAAAGCGGGGCCTTGTCTTTGTCCACACTTGATCCCGAACCTGGAAAAAGGGAAACAACTAACGGGTAAGCTATAAGCTTAGTGAGCAAGCACTGCACGTACCTTATATTACCATGCACGCACATATCATAACAGGTGCCGTCCCAACCACAACAACAATCATATACCAATTAATATAACTCAAAATTACCAACACAATAACTCCAACAATAATTGACTCTCATGAGATCATAGAGCTCCCGTCAGTTTGGACACGGGTTGGCCCCCACAACTCACCAAGGGCATGTGGTTCCCTTTCTCCCGTCAGTTTGGACACGGGTCGGCCCCCACAACTCACCAAGGGCATGTGGTTCCCTTTTTCTCGCCAGCTTAGGACGCGAGTCCGCCCCCACAACTCATCAAGGGCATGTGGTTCCCTTTTCATATACAATCATCGCATATACACAACCATATCATAACCGCATAACAAATAACTCACACACAATTATGCATACATACATTCACGATAACATAAAGCGCATACAGTGAAACTCACCTCAAATGCAAAGTACTATTTCTCAACAAGTCACGAATTGGAAACCAGCAAATCTGAAATTATTTAGAACATATAATGTTTATCAGATTCCCCACGATAAAACGAACTCAAAGATACCTCCATCTCTCCTTTACTACCCCGGCTAACACCTAAATTACCCACACAAGAAACCCGAGGGTTTCGGTGTCGAGCAGGTTTACGCAACACCCTCGACCCCACTCACGACATCCAAAACAGCAGCCGCAGCTAACCGCCGCTGCACACCACAGCTTCGGCAGCCCTTCGCGGCGCGAGCCACCCAACAGCTCCACCAGCTGCTGCCGAAACCACCGATCATCACACCGCTGCAGACAACGGCGGCGACCAACGGTTGCGTCGCCGGCCAAGGCCGGCGCACCGTCTGCCGCCGTACAATCACCACCACCCAACCGGCGGTCATGACAGCCACAACAACAACAGCCGGGAACCGGCGTACCCGTCCCGTCACCGGCCGTCGCCGTCGCTGGCCGACACAACCACACCAGCCGCTGTCGCCGGCGTGCGCAGCAACCACCACAGCCGCGGTCGCCGGCGTGCACAGCAACCACCACAGCCGCGGTCGCCGGCGTGCTCAGCAACCACCACGCGACCCGACGCGATCCCTCTCCGGCTTCAGCCGGCGAGATAAACTCGACCACCGCCGTCTACGGCGGTGCTACGCGAAACCAAACGACGGGTGGCCAAGGCCACCGTCGCCGGCCGCTGCCGCCTACTACCACGGTGGTTCTACTACAGCCGCCAAGCCACAACGAAACACCACCGTCGCCGGAACCCAAAAAAAAAACCCTTAAAACACTTAACAAGAAGGGAGGAGGTTCACGACTTACCTGATGCGATCACCACCAGCAAACCGCCGCCTGCCGCCGCCTGCCACCGCCGGTCACTCTCTCTCCGACGTCTCTCTTCCAACGTTTCTCTCTCTCTCTCCCTCTTAGCTTTTCTCCTAAGCAACTAAGTTAAAGAAAAGGGATGCTAGGGTTTTATTTTATTTTTTTAAATCAGATTTTTGTTGGGCTCTAGTCTCAAATAGGCCCACACAACTAGTCCAAACTAAATAATACTCCCACCAACACACACACAACTAAAAAAAATAACGAAATAAGATTAAACTACGGTTTTTGGGTCGTTACAACTCTCCCCCACTTACCAAGATTTCGTCCCCGAAATCAATCTGAGAAAAGCTCTGGATAACGCTCTCGCATCGCTAATTCGGACTCCCAAGAACGCTCTGACCAACCTCACCCCAACATATTGGGGTTTTGCATCTCTCCCTCAAAAGCATCTCGTGCCTGAGTACCACCTCAAAGACGTGGATATCTTCCAACTGCTCTTAGGAAGATTCCTCGCGGATCGCTATGAATACCTTCAGACATGTCAAACCTTTCTCTACCTGCTAGACTGCATGCCAATCAAATCCTCTGGGACAACATCCGAAAATTCACCAACGGCTAGCACCTATGCATCCAACAATTCCCTTTTCTTCTATCTGACCGTCACTTAAGCAAGTTAAGTACTTAGTGCATCCACCCAAATACTCCTTTCACCTTAAATAACTAATTCTCCCCCACTAGGATTCGAACCAGAATCTGGTACTGTTCGCACTCCAGCTTAGCCTAATGCTGTCCTAACCGGTCCATCCCAACGATCGCATCAAATTTCTACATCCTGGGGAAAAAGGGTCTTACGAAGGTTTCCCCTCTACTAGTCTCTATCCAAAAACCTTATGAACACAACTTATCATCCATTACCTCCACGTTTAGGGAACTTTCTAACTCTCTCAAGCATAATATCACAACCCCGTCCAAAAAGTGATGCGTCGCAATGCTCGATCATCTACTTGACGCTCTCGGGAGGCGTCAAAATCCACACCTCACACAACGTCGCTACAAATCTCGAATGTAGCTCGCTGAAACCGCATCCCAAATACTTAATCCCGACAGTACCCACTTGACCTTGAAGCCTACGAGTGTAACCACCAGTGTAGGAAACACAAGTGTCAAGTAATACTAGTCTGGATCCTCGCAACTGTTGCTAATCCGATTATCGCGTCAAACCTAAACTCAACCTGCCAAACGACCGGAAATCCCATAGATCTTCCAAAGGCACCTCCGGAAATTCACTGACTACTGGTACATCCTCTCAACCGATCGACAGAGGTGCAAGTAAAACAACACGTGCACCCACGCTGCAAGTACCTTCTCCTCATCGCAACCGAATAAACCGCCGTCTTGGTTCGCTCCCTCCCTCCGTTCACAACCAACTCTCCCCTACTTGGGCCTTGGATACGAACCATCTGGCCTGCACAATCCACAATCACTTGATTCCGACTCCATCGATCCTTACCAATCTTCATATCAAATTCTCTCATGGGAATTGGTATGAGGTTGATCCGGAACTCGACTGCAAACTCTAAAACAGCAGGCACTGTTCTCCAAACAGCCACTTAGAGTAACTTAAGGTTAAGGATGCTAACCCAGCCAAAACACGACCCTAAGCTTCTGTCATCCTTATCTATTCTTCCAAGGAGAAGTAACAATTACATCCAACCCACTACGTAAACAATCCCATCTCTACTGTAGGCCTCGACTTTAAGATTCCTATCTGCCAGAGTTGTCTCGATCTTCGGGTTTATCATCCGACTAACATCTACCCTTGAGTCAGGGCTTAATGTCTCCAAGTAAACCCCTTCCCCCTATTTACCACCAAAATCTAAATCCAACCTCATATACACCTAGTACCATATCTTACGACATGCACTAACGCATACTCAACCGTACTGTTCTAGGATCTTAGTCAACCGACTGAGTATTCTAGCGAGCCAATTGCTCTCCATACTGTCTCTACAGGTTTAACTAACCTATAGCGCCATCTAACTCTACACCAACTCTATAGGCTGAAACCAACCTATAGTCAACCCAAACCACGCAGCCAAGCCTTTCCAAAACCCCAGGATGCCTCAAAATCCTGTCAAGAATCGAATCCGTACAAAGACTATGAACACGACTTTTAAAAATCGAGACGTACGATTTTCAGCATTCTACACTTTTTTTTAAGAGTCGAACAGTTTAACATATTTACACATAAATAGCTCCCTCATGAGCACGAAAGAGGAGACGCACGAGTAGTTGTGGTAATCAAAAGACACAATTCAACGACCCACTATCAAGTAAAATTGCTAACTTAAGTACTTTTAAACGACATAAAGCTTTCTAATTTTTTTTTACAGGAAAATAAGTGAGGTATTTTGTAGAAAACGTAGGCTTTTATTGATATAAAGCAAGTAAAATGGTTCGTTTAGAAAACAAAGTTTTTACAAAATCCTAAGCCATCAACGATTATACGGAAACGAACAATATGATAAAATGGCCGAATGATTGAGTTATTCACTCGGAATCTCCAAGAACGCTTACGGAATAATTTTTGTAAATATAAGTCGTTTAACGAAACAAAAGTTTAAGTATCCGTACGGCAAATCCAATATGAAAGCAAATGTGAATTTTATACTCATGACAACTAGAAATTGGGTCGTACTATTTCCAGCATTTAGCATGTTTACAAATCCAACAATTTAGCATTTAGAAAATAGGTTTTGGAAGAAGGTTTGTAAACGGAAATTTTAGATCAATGTTTTCGGATTCCAACAAATCAAGTACGGACTGAATCGGGTTTAAAATGAGTCCTATATGAATTTTTGAGAATGGTTGTTCCCGTCTAAAACGAGGGAAGTTTTGGAAAACATAGATTTTAGCCCTCTTAGACCCATAATCACAGTTTCATCGTATGAAAACATTTTGTAGAGGACATCTCGAGGTTTTCGAAAACATATCGTATGCCTTAATCCAATGTCCGAGTGATTTATTATGATTTTTTTTTCAAATAACCCGAATTTTCTAAAATAAAGTTTCAGCAGATTATAAAAAGATTTCAATGTTTTCATAAAATTCAAATATCGGGTTAGTATAAGTAAAACCGAAAAAGGACTCACCCGAGAACAAATGTTAATTGTCAACAAAACACATTAAGCACTATCGATTAGATCGAATGACACGAATGAAAACATAAGGAGTTCGTACACGTGTCAAATAAACGCAACCGGATTTAGCGATCGAGTACGCATAGTGAAGAAACAAGGAATCCGTACCGGTGCTCATAATCCACCGAGTGTAATAAACAGTCTATTTACACAACCTTAGTAGTCCCTATTAGTCGAACGATTTCCTAAGGTCTCTACTCCGAACAACCAACAAGGGCCACCTTAGCAACATGCCTATCACAAGGCAATACTAGTATTTACAACTAGAGTGTCCACCTACACTCACTACCTATCACTAAAGTTCTTGCAGCTACCAGTCATTAGTGCACACACAAGTCTATAGACTAGCTCTCTTACTCTACTCATGTAAGTACAACAAACATCAATTAACCTCACTCAATCACCAACAACTAGAGTGTCTCATTACACTCTCTTACCATAACTAGAGCTTACGCATGTACTTAACACTAGTCATTAGTGCTCATACCATTTTATGTACTAGTTTACGCCCCTAAGCACATAAGGTTCAGAAAACCACATCCCAATCTCATACACACATGTCAATCATTACACACTCACAATTTCTCAACCGTCGTCAATTTAATGAGGTTCCCAGGACTTAATCAAATCCAAGCCCATACAAACGTTTATAGTAGTACTATTATTTGGGCCCGTATTACTATAACCGTTCCAAAATGATAGTCGGGTCGAGATCACTCAACAACATCAAACAAGAACATGTCTAATGACCCTTCCCCGACATACCACAGTACAAGCTTAGTCATGATACCATGCTAAAGAAACCCCATTGCATTAACTAGGTAGGAAATTTAAACAAAAATAACTATATAAATTTCCAGGTACATAAGCATATCCATGTCATACACATCGACAACCAACCGAGTTTGGCATGTAAATATTATACCATACTAATTGCAATGCACATTTAGCATGCCTCAAACAAATGTCAGCATACAACTCAACGCTCACTCAGCATCTCAGTAATTTATCAATAACATAATAGGTAACGTAAGTATTGCTCACCCCCGTTTTGAAGCTCTAGCCGACGGTTCCGACTCTTTTAAAATTTTATTTTCTAAAATCTCTTGGTTTAAGTCCAACCACACACACACTCGCAAGCGTGTGTGCTGATTCTCTTAAACCTAGGCTCTGATACCAAGTTGTAACACCGGTATTTCGAAAATATTAGCAACTAGAAATTTTAAGAATATAACTACATTTTTACCATTATAAATAAAATTTACATTCGGATTACGAAAAACGTTAAATAAAATTTATTACAATTATCCCGCAAAAATTAATTAATTACAGATAAATGCTTATTTTAATAGTTAAAACAAATGTCCAATCTTCGTCGGAACCGATTCCGCAGCTAGCCTCAAAGCGGGGCCTTGTCTTTGTCCACACTTGATCCCGAACCTGGAAAAAGGGAAACAACTAACGGGTAAGCTATAAGCTTAGTGAGCAAGCACTGCACGTACCTTATATTACCATGCACGCACATATCATAACAGGTGCCGTCCCAACCACAACAACAATCATATACCAATTAATATAACTCAAAATTACCAACACAATAACTCCAACAATAATTGACTCTCATGAGATCATAGAGCTCCCGTCAGTTTGGACACGGGTTGGCCCCCACAACTCACCAAGGGCATGTGGTTCCCTTTCTCCCGTCAGTTTGGACACGGGTCGGCCCCCACAACTCACCAAGGGCATGTGGTTCCCTTTTTCTCGCCAGCTTAGGACGCGAGTCCGCCCCCACAACTCATCAAGGGCATGTGGTTCCCTTTTCATATACAATCATCGCATATACACAACCATATCATAACCGCATAACAAATAACTCACACACAATTATGCATACATACATTCACGATAACATAAAGCGCATACAGTGAAACTCACCTCAAATGCAAAGTACTATTTCTCAACAAGTCACGAATTGGAAACCAGCAAATCTGAAATTATTTAGAACATATAATGTTTATCAGATTCCCCACGATAAAACGAACTCAAAGATACCTCCATCTCTCCTTTACTACCCCGGCTAACACCTAAATTACCCACACAAGAAACCCGAGGGTTTCGGTGTCGAGCAGGTTTACGCAACACCCTCGACCCCACTCACGACATCCAAAACAGCAGCCGCAGCTAACCGCCGCTGCACACCACAGCTTCGGCAGCCCTTCGCGGCGCGAGCCACCCAACAGCTCCACCAGCTGCTGCCGAAACCACCGATCATCACACCGCTGCAGACAACGGCGGCGACCAACGGTTGCGTCGCCGGCCAAGGCCGGCGCACCGTCTGCCGCCGTACAATCACCACCACCCAACCGGCGGTCATGACAGCCACAACAACAACAGCCGGGAACCGGCGTACCCGTCCCGTCACCGGCCGTCGCCGTCGCTGGCCGACACAACCACACCAGCCGCTGTCGCCGGCGTGCGCAGCAACCACCACAGCCGCGGTCGCCGGCGTGCACAGCAACCACCACAGCCGCGGTCGCCGGCGTGCTCAGCAACCACCACGCGACCCGACGCGATCCCTCTCCGGCTTCAGCCGGCGAGATAAACTCGACCACCGCCGTCTACGGCGGTGCTACGCGAAACCAAACGACGGGTGGCCAAGGCCACCGTCGCCGGCCGCTGCCGCCTACTACCACGGTGGTTCTACTACAGCCGCCAAGCCACAACGAAACACCACCGTCGCCGGAACCCAAAAAAAAACCCTTAAAACACTTAACAAGAAGGGAGGAGGTTCACGACTTACCTGATGCGATCACCACCAGCAAACCGCCGCCTGCCGCCGCCTGCCACCGCCGGTCACTCTCTCTCCGACGTCTCTCTTCCAACGTTTCTCTCTCTCTCTCCCTCTTAGCTTTTCTCCTAAGCAACTAAGTTAAAGAAAAGGGATGCTAGGGTTTTATTTTATTTTTTTAAATCAGATTTTTGTTGGGCTCTAGTCTCAAATAGGCCCACACAACTAGTCCAAACTAAATAATACTCCCACCAACACACACACAACTAAAAAAAATAACGAAATAAGATTAAACTACGGTTTTTGGGTCGTTACAACTCTCCCCCACTTACCAAGATTTCGTCCCCGAAATCAATCTGAGAAAAGCTCTGGATAACGCTCTCGCATCGCTAATTCGGACTCCCAAGAACGCTCTGACCAACCTCACCCCAACATATTGGGGTTTTGCATCTCTCCCTCAAAAGCATCTCGTGCCTGAGTACCACCTCAAAGACGTGGATATCTTCCAACTGCTCTTAGGAAGATTCCTCGCGGATCGCTATGAATACCTTCAGACATGTCAAACCTTTCTCTACCTGCTAGACTGCATGCCAATCAAATCCTCTGGGACAACATCCGAAAATTCACCAACGGCTAGCACCTATGCATCCAACAATTCCCTTTTCTTCTATCTGACCGTCACTTAAGCAAGTTAAGTACTTAGTGCATCCACCCAAATACTCCTTTCACCTTAAATAACTAATTCTCCCCCACTAGGATTCGAACCAGAATCTGGTACTGTTCGCACTCCAGCTTAGCCTAATGCTGTCCTAACCGGTCCATCCCAACGATCGCATCAAATTTCTACATCCTGGGGAAAAAGGGTCTTACGAAGGTTTCCCCTCTACTAGTCTCTATCCAAAAACCTTATGAACACAACTTATCATCCATTACCTCCACGTTTAGGGAACTTTCTAACTCTCTCAAGCATAATATCACAACCCCGTCCAAAAAGTGATGCGTCGCAATGCTCGATCATCTACTTGACGCTCTCGGGAGGCGTCAAAATCCACACCTCACACAACGTCGCTACAAATCTCGAATGTAGCTCGCTGAAACCGCATCCCAAATACTTAATCCCGACAGTACCCACTTGACCTTGAAGCCTACGAGTGTAACCACCAGTGTAGGAAACACAAGTGTCAAGTAATACTAGTCTGGATCCTCGCAACTGTTGCTAATCCGATTATCGCGTCAAACCTAAACTCAACCTGCCAAACGACCGGAAATCCCATAGATCTTCCAAAGGCACCTCCGGAAATTCACTGACTACTGGTACATCCTCTCAACCGATCGACAGAGGTGCAAGTAAAACAACACGTGCACCCACGCTGCAAGTACCTTCTCCTCATCGCAACCGAATAAACCGCCGTCTTGGTTCGCTCCCTCCCTCCGTTCACAACCAACTCTCCCCTACTTGGGCCTTGGATACGAACCATCTGGCCTGCACAATCCACAATCACTTGATTCCGACTCCATCGATCCTTACCAATCTTCATATCAAATTCTCTCATGGGAATTGGTATGAGGTTGATCCGGAACTCGACTGCAAACTCTAAAACAGCAGGCACTGTTCTCCAAACAGCCACTTAGAGTAACTTAAGGTTAAGGATGCTAACCCAGCCAAAACACGACCCTAAGCTTCTGTCATCCTTATCTATTCTTCCAAGGAGAAGTAACAATTACATCCAACCCACTACGTAAACAATCCCATCTCTACTGTAGGCCTCGACTTTAAGATTCCTATCTGCCAGAGTTGTCTCGATCTTCGGGTTTATCATCCGACTAACATCTACCCTTGAGTCAGGGCTTAATGTCTCCAAGTAAACCCCTTCCCCCTATTTACCACCAAAATCTAAATCCAACCTCATATACACCTAGTACCATATCTTACGACATGCACTAACGCATACTCAACCGTACTGTTCTAGGATCTTAGTCAACCGACTGAGTATTCTAGCGAGCCAATTGCTCTCCATACTGTCTCTACAGGTTTAACTAACCTATAGCGCCATCTAACTCTACACCAACTCTATAGGCTGAAACCAACCTATAGTCAACCCAAACCACGCAGCCAAGCCTTTCCAAAACCCCAGGATGCCTCAAAATCCTGTCAAGAATCGAATCCGTACAAAGACTATGAACACGACTTTTAAAAATCGAGACGTACGATTTTCAGCATTCTACACTTTTTTTTAAGAGTCGAACAGTTTAACATATTTACACATAAATAGCTCCCTCATGAGCACGAAAGAGGAGACGCACGAGTAGTTGTGGTAATCAAAAGACACAATTCAACGACCCACTATCAAGTAAAATTGCTAACTTAAGTACTTTTAAACGACATAAAGCTTTCTAATTTTTTTTTACAGGAAAATAAGTGAGGTATTTTGTAGAAAACGTAGGCTTTTATTGATATAAAGCAAGTAAAATGGTTCGTTTAGAAAACAAAGTTTTTACAAAATCCTAAGCCATCAACGATTATACGGAAACGAACAATATGATAAAATGGCCGAATGATTGAGTTATTCACTCGGAATCTCCAAGAACGCTTACGGAATAATTTTTGTAAATATAAGTCGTTTAACGAAACAAAAGTTTAAGTATCCGTACGGCAAATCCAATATGAAAGCAAATGTGAATTTTATACTCATGACAACTAGAAATTGGGTCGTACTATTTCCAGCATTTAGCATGTTTACAAATCCAACAATTTAGCATTTAGAAAATAGGTTTTGGAAGAAGGTTTGTAAACGGAAATTTTAGATCAATGTTTTCGGATTCCAACAAATCAAGTACGGACTGAATCGGGTTTAAAATGAGTCCTATATGAATTTTTGAGAATGGTTGTTCCCGTCTAAAACGAGGGAAGTTTTGGAAAACATAGATTTTAGCCCTCTTAGACCCATAATCACAGTTTCATCGTATGAAAACATTTTGTAGAGGACATCTCGAGGTTTTCGAAAACATATCGTATGCCTTAATCCAATGTCCGAGTGATTTATTATGATTTTTTTTTCAAATAACCCGAATTTTCTAAAATAAAGTTTCAGCAGATTATAAAAAGATTTCAATGTTTTCATAAAATTCAAATATCGGGTTAGTATAAGTAAAACCGAAAAAGGACTCACCCGAGAACAAATGTTAATTGTCAACAAAACACATTAAGCACTATCGATTAGATCGAATGACACGAATGAAAACATAAGGAGTTCGTACACGTGTCAAATAAACGCAACCGGGATTTAGCGATCGAGTACGCATAGTGAAGAAACAAGGAATCCGTACCGGTGCTCATAATCCACCGAGTGTAATAAACAGTCTATTTACACAACCTTAGTAGTCCCTATTAGTCGAACGATTTCCTAAGGTCTCTACTCCGAACAACCAACAAGGGCCACCTTAGCAACATGCCTATCACAAGGCAATACTAGTATTTACAACTAGAGTGTCCACCTACACTCACTACCTATCACTAAAGTTCTTGCAGCTACCAGTCATTAGTGCACACACAAGTCTATAGACTAGCTCTCTTACTCTACTCATGTAAGTACAACAAACATCAATTAACCTCACTCAATCACCAACAACTAGAGTGTCTCATTACACTCTCTTACCATAACTAGAGCTTACGCATGTACTTAACACTAGTCATTAGTGCTCATACCATTTTATGTACTAGTTTACGCCCCTAAGCACATAAGGTTCAGAAAACCACATCCCAATCTCATACACACATGTCAATCATTACACACTCACAATTTCTCAACCGTCGTCAATTTAATGAGGTTCCCAGGACTTAATCAAATCCAAGCCCATACAAACGTTTATAGTAGTACTATTATTTGGGCCCGTATTACTATAACCGTTCCAAAATGATAGTCGGGTCGAGATCACTCAACAACATCAAACAAGAACATGTCTAATGACCCTTCCCCGACATACCACAGTACAAGCTTAGTCATGATACCATGCTAAAGAAACCCCATTGCATTAACTAGGTAGGAAATTTAAACAAAAATAACTATATAAATTTCCAGGTACATAAGCATATCCATGTCATACACATCGACAACCAACCGAGTTTGGCATGTAAATATTATACCATACTAATTGCAATGCACATTTAGCATGCCTCAAACAAATGTCAGCATACAACTCAACGCTCACTCAGCATCTCAGTAATTTATCAATAACATAATAGGTAACGTAAGTATTGCTCACCCCCGTTTTGAAGCTCTAGCCGACGGTTCCGACTCTTTTAAAATTTTATTTTCTAAAATCTCTTGGTTTAAGTCCAACCACACACACACTCGCAAGCGTGTGTGCTGATTCTCTTAAACCTAGGCTCTGATACCAAGTTGTAACACCGGTATTTCGAAAATATTAGCAACTAGAAATTTTAAGAATATAACTACATTTTTACCATTATAAATAAAATTTACATTCGGATTACGAAAAACGTTAAATAAAATTTATTACAATTATCCCGCAAAAATTAATTAATTACAGATAAATGCTTATTTTAATAGTTAAAACAAATGTCCAATCTTCGTCGGAACCGATTCCGCAGCTAGCCTCAAAGCGGGGCCTTGTCTTTGTCCACACTTGATCCCGAACCTGGAAAAAGGGAAACAACTAACGGGTAAGCTATAAGCTTAGTGAGCAAGCACTGCACGTACCTTATATTACCATGCACGCACATATCATAACAGGTGCCGTCCCAACCACAACAACAATCATATACCAATTAATATAACTCAAAATTACCAACACAATAACTCCAACAATAATTGACTCTCATGAGATCATAGAGCTCCCGTCAGTTTGGACACGGGTTGGCCCCCACAACTCACCAAGGGCATGTGGTTCCCTTTCTCCCGTCAGTTTGGACACGGGTCGGCCCCCACAACTCACCAAGGGCATGTGGTTCCCTTTTTCTCGCCAGCTTAGGACGCGAGTCCGCCCCCACAACTCATCAAGGGCATGTGGTTCCCTTTTCATATACAATCATCGCATATACACAACCATATCATAACCGCATAACAAATAACTCACACACAATTATGCATACATACATTCACGATAACATAAAGCGCATACAGTGAAACTCACCTCAAATGCAAAGTACTATTTCTCAACAAGTCACGAATTGGAAACCAGCAAATCTGAAATTATTTAGAACATATAATGTTTATCAGATTCCCCACGATAAAACGAACTCAAAGATACCTCCATCTCTCCTTTACTACCCCGGCTAACACCTAAATTACCCACACAAGAAACCCGAGGGTTTCGGTGTCGAGCAGGTTTACGCAACACCCTCGACCCCACTCACGACATCCAAAACAGCAGCCGCAGCTAACCGCCGCTGCACACCACAGCTTCGGCAGCCCTTCGCGGCGCGAGCCACCCAACAGCTCCACCAGCTGCTGCCGAAACCACCGATCATCACACCGCTGCAGACAACGGCGGCGACCAACGGTTGCGTCGCCGGCCAAGGCCGGCGCACCGTCTGCCGCCGTACAATCACCACCACCCAACCGGCGGTCATGACAGCCACAACAACAACAGCCGGGAACCGGCGTACCCGTCCCGTCACCGGCCGTCGCCGTCGCTGGCCGACACAACCACACCAGCCGCTGTCGCCGGCGTGCGCAGCAACCACCACAGCCGCGGTCGCCGGCGTGCGCAGCAACCACCACAGCCGCGGTCGCCGGCGTGCTCAGCAACCACCACGCGACCCGACGCGATCCCTCTCCGGCTTCAGCCGGCGAGATAAACTCGACCACCGCCGTCTACGGCGGTGCTACGCGAAACCAAACGACGGGTGGCCAAGGCCACCGTCGCCGGCCGCTGCCGCCTACTACCACGGCGGTTCTACTACAGCCGCCAAGCCACAACGAAACACCACCGTCGCCGGAACCACAAAAAAAAACCCTTAAAACACTTAACAAGAAGGGAGGAGGTTCACGACTTACCTGATGCGATCACCACCAGCAAACCGCCGCCTGCCGCCGCCTGCCACCGCCGGTCACTCTCTCTCCGACGTCTCTCTTCCAACGTTTCTCTCTCTCTCTCCCTCTTAGCTTTTCTCCTAAGCAACTAAGTTAAAGAAAAGGGATGCTAGGGTTTTATTTTATTTTTTAAATCAGATTTTTGTTGGGCTCTAGTCTCAAATAGGCCCACACAACTAGTCCAAACTAAATAATACTCCCACCAACACACACACAACTAAAAAAAATAACGAAATAAGATTAAACTACGGTTTTTGGGTCGTTACAATATTTACATACTAACCAATTAAAATAACTATTTCTTAAACACTTCAAATACATTGTTAATCACATTTTATTAGTTATTAATTAATAATTTATGTTTAACTTTAACTTACTTTTTATTTTTGAACGACATAACTTTAACTTACTTGCGATTCTCCTAATCATATATTTTTTTTCGTGCCGTGCAACGCACGGGCTCAAACACTCAATATATATATTAAAAGTAAAACCCAAAGATTCTTATGTGGCACTCCCTCCATCAAGATAATTGGTTTTTCTTTTTTCTCCTTTTTTCTTATTTTATTGATTTTTTTATCACATTTAATTCATGTCTTTTTATTTTCCCAAACGTCTAAGGATAATGAATAAAACATCTATATTTATATATAAAATAATAAATAATAAAGAGAATTAATTATTTGTTTTATTACAATTTATGTTAATTAATTATTTGTTTAACTTCTTTATGTTATAAACCATTCATTTTCATTCATTTATTTTCATTAATCATACATCTTCTCTTATTTAAGCACAATTGGTTGTTTTGTTTTTGTTGCATATGTTATTGATTCTTCCATTTATTTGTCATACAACATACTTCTCATTCTTTTGCTCAAGCACATTTTTTCTCTAAAAAAGATTTTGAGTATTTAAAATTTGTTTATAATTAAGTTTTTTTGCCATTATGTAATTTGTGTTGACTTCATATGATCTTTATGATGTTTTGTTGTTGCAAGTGACATAAACAGGATTAAACTCTAAAGATCGTCGAATATGTGGAAGAGCATCAAAACTTCAACACCATGCTACACAAAGAAAAGTTCTACATGTAAGGCTTTCATTCATTCACTTACTCTTTCAATTCAAGTGTTTTTGTTGGATATATTATTAGTTTTTGTTCATTTCTTTGTACATGCAACAACATACGTCTTATTCTTTTTTCAAACAAATTTTTACTCACAAAAAATTGATTTAGGATATGAACTTTTATTTATAATCTTTCTGTTGCCATTGGTTTCATATGAGTTTTATGTTGTGTTTTTTTTGTAGCAAGTGACACAATCATGAATAAACTCTAAAGATCATCGAACGTATGGAAGATCATTAAAGCTTTATCATCATGTTATACAAAGATATTTTTTTTCATGTATGGCTTTTATTCAACCACTTTATAATTTCGTGATGTATATTTTATAATTTCGTGATGTATTTTTATCTAAATTCTCATTTGTATATATTTTTTCACATGAGCATAACCCAATACGCTAAAAAAACATATGTGTATTGTTTATCTGTGTATTAAATTGTTACTTACAAATGGGTCATAAATCTTTAATTGTTGTATCATGTTTAAAACTAGACCAACTTTATTTATGAATATTTTTTTTTTCAATTCATACAATTTAAGAGAGCCAACCATGAAAATATGCTACGTTCTAATAAGATCTCTACCATCGTTAACAATGTTATTAAAGACAATTAATTTAGAAAATGAAGTTGGTGAATTACCTCCATACAAAAAAAAAAGTGACAAAACTGATAGTATTTGACAATGTTACATAATTGGGTTCAAGTGGAATATGCATCAATTAAAATTTTGACCAACATCGTAAAATAAATAAAAATAAAAAAAAATCGTTAAAAAGAAAAAAGTATTAAAAGAAAATAACTTTGCAATTAACAAAAAATGATGTGGGCCCTTGATATTTCTCTAAGACACCTAAGTATTTTTTTATAAAAAATATAATAGTTATGATTAAGATAAACACTTTTTGTGTCATATTTAATTAAATATTATTGCTTTTTAAAATGATTATTGTTTTTATATATTCTATATATTCTAAATTTATAATTTTCTTTTTCACTATGGTGGTGCTGATTTGTTAAAAATAAATTGATAGAAAAATAACACAAAAAATGACATCAATAAATGTTAATAAATATTTAAACTATGTTTTTTATTAAATAATTTTAATTACGTATCCAACATATTTCATAACTCAATTTATTGAATAGGTGTATAACCAAATTTTGTATAAAATAAAGTATTTATATAAAAATGGCCAATTAACATAAATTGTAATAATATGTGAAATCACTAAAAAAACTTCACTTATGAGCTATAATTTTGATATGGACATAGAAAAGTTGTTAACATACTCACAATTTAAAAAATCAAAAATTTAGGAAAAAGAATAAGAGAGTTTATAAGTATAAGAAGATGCTACATTATTACATTTACAAAGTTGAAGTTTAATGAAAACCCTACTCTTATACCACCATAGCCACAACGAGTCCTACGAAGGTCTATAAATGTGATAGATTGATTACCTTTTGTCGAACATTTCGCAACAACAATACATGTTGTTTTGTTTTAAAGAGTATAACCAAAAAATATTAACGATGTATTTCAAACTATTCATAACAACAAAATGATAATAAATATATGAAAATGAATCAACTATTCATTTTAATTTGGATATTACTAATTAATAACAGAAAAACTATGTTGTATCTAAATTCGGGTTTATATTTATTTAAAATATATTTCACTACCGCGCAACGCGCGGGCCAAACACTAGTATATATAAAAGCAAGATGTTGGAAGAATGATGTGGACACCCTATCTATTGAGTATTAGCCTATAGGATTTTTCTCATTGTTTTGAGTTTTTTATATATATTAAATAAGTTAAAGACAATTCTACCCCTAGATGAAAATTGTCTCTTCTATTATAATAAGGCTTCTTTGGTAAATTGACATCCAATTTAATTAGCTTTAACTAACAAACTATTTATCTTCCTAAAGACATTCATTTCACTCTCTTCATCTTTCCATTTATTAATTTTAATATTGTAAAAGGCTTTTCTGCCCTCATATATGGATGTATAATTCATTATCTACAAGGTTATTTTGATAATTTCACATATTTGCATATAAGATAACTCCAAATAACCTCTTCATCTTCATCATAATTAATTATTCATTAATTTTCATTAATTCATTGATTAGAGATAATCTTCATGATAAATAGACACATTCTTCTACATCATTGTAGTGGGAAATTTATTCTACATCAAATTCAACTTCATAAATCGATATTCAACATCGTATCTATCAAATTCTTCGTCTAAGTTGGGATGTTCTCTTATCCTTAGTCCTCTTTGGGAATATTATCAATCTCATAAAGTATTTAGTCATGTTCTTGGTTTAGTTTTCAATCTCTTACATGCATTGCACAAAACATACGATTATGTTCATGATTTTTGGTTTTATTTTCAATTTTGACATTACAACATTCGATTCCCTTAATTTCTATTGAAGGTAAGAACTAACTTTGTTTTACGATTTTGTATTTGGGTTTTCATTTTTATGTTGTAGGTAAAAGTAGACGTTGATTTCGCGATGACTGAAATGCCCATGAAGTAAACCTCGGCTTTTTTTTTCTCTCCTTAAATCTTGCAGGTTTTTTTTGTACTTCTATTTTGAAATTTAGGGGTTTTTTAATCACGATTTCGTCAGTTTTTATACGTGTTAGGGATTTCCTTTTGCAAGCATTCTTCACCAATTACCAACTCTTGATATGTTATTTTTAGTTTTTTATAAGCCTTATGTTTTGTTATATGTTCTATCTTATGAATTTATGGAACGTTTCATCAAAATCGATTTAACTTGGGTATATCTTATGTTTGAATTAGTTTTTATGTTTTTATTGTTTCACTTTGGTAGAATTTGTTTTCTATTGGTATTATGTTTATAAGAGGTTTTCTTAATTTGGTTCACCAATATATTGTGGTAGTTTCTTACAAGTTATTTATATATTGTGTTGAAAATGATTATTATACTCCAAAGTGTGATTTATATTGGGTTTTTTACTTTTTTTTCCTTTTGTTATGAATACCCTTCTCATTCTTATATAATTTCATAGTTTTAAAGTTTGCGTTTAATAACAAATAACACCAACAATGATATGATATTTTCTAAGGTGATCACAATCCAAAAATTCTTCTTTAACCTCTCAAAACTTTGCCCTTTTGAATTAATTTTTATAAAAATATTGATCAATTAAACCATGTCTTCTTTCTTTGCACCTAAATTTCTACATTTATTTTATTTCACATTATTCTAATATTTTTATTTACATAATGTCCAATGGATGTATATATTATAACTTTATAAAAAGAATAGGACTTACACATGATCTCACAATCTAATTTTTCAATATTTTGAAATTTTGAATTGTACTTTTGTTTTGATCATCATATATCCATGGAGAGATGATATGTTGGAGAATAGAGTTAAGTATGTAAAAAAGTTGTGCTATTGAATTGTGAAAAAAAAAATACATTTCCTAAATATGTTTTTTGATACACCCTTTAATTTAAAGTACGTTATATATAAAAATCATTAGTGTGTCTTTGATAAGTAAAAGGTTCATTGACTAAATATGCTTTTAAGCCGACCCTTCTACATAAAAAGAAAATATTTATCCATATAATAAGTAAGCAGAAAAATAAAAAAATCACAACAGATGTATGAGGTAGCATACTAGCATCGTGAAAAATGTTATTTAAGTTCAAAATTACCCAAATTTTGTTTTATTAATGATACATCTTAAGCTATTCATAACAAAAATTGATTAATATAATCAATATATGCAACTTAACCACTAAATAAATATACCTTAAAAATAATTTAATATTTGATTAAGTATTTTAAAATAAAGAATGAAGATGTATTTTAAGATATAGCAACTATATGTTGCTATATCTCAAGTTACATCACGGGAATGACTAACCATACTTAATGCTGATAAAGAAATTGAGGATCAGAACATGATAAAAAATATAGTTTATCATGAAGTCTTTAACATCATCTCTGCAATCAATTCCAACTGAATAAATGTACAAATCTATGAAACTTATTATACATTCTTCCAATTTATATTAACATAATACATGTCTCGCTTAAATTATTTTGTTCAGTCATTATTTTCCAAAAAAAATCATTTATTATTAATATTAATCAATATTTTTGTTATCAGATGCAGAACATTGGAGTTAATTATAATGCAAGTTGCACATTCCAATTGTGGTATTCAGCTGGATTATGCAAAGCGGACTTAATGCCATATAGTTTCATTTTGTTATTTAAGTCTTTCAGATCGCTACTTTACACTTTCAATGTTATTCTTATTTTAGTGATCGAATATTATTCCATTTAGTAGTAATCTATAAGTTAATCCAATCTAAATCAAGTATATAATCACTCAAACTGTAAGCATGTTAATTGTCATTGATTTATTTAGACAATATCATTCAATTATGCTAAAAAGAAAATAATTGATAGGATGATTAATGGTAGAGTATCTATAGTCCAAACTGTATATCATATAACGAATAAAACTTATTAAATATAACCAATAAACAATATTTTATGTTATTTTTTAAACACCGCGCAACGCGCAGTGCGGGCCACTAGTTCTCTTATTAATTAACTTTTTTTATTTATATGTTATAGAGAGGGGGATATAACAAATTGATATTACATATCCCCATATTACATATCCATCTCTCTCTAACACGGCTCAACCTTTTGCAAAATCAACGTCGATAGTGAAAATGCTCCTCCTTCCATTTTTTGGCGGTGAAACCCGTTAAATCAATAAAATTCTCCTTCTTGAACCGTCTGCATTCACCTTCACGTGCTGCCATTTAACGTCACTTTTGTCCTTCCTCAGCTGTGTAGACAAACCTTCTTCTCAAGCTATAGGCAACAACCATCTTCGGACATATCTATTGATATCAATGATTAATTGTGTATCAACACAATACAATGAACGTATAACCTTTAGCAAGATCTATTCTTTTAAAAATCTGAAATCCTTATAGATAGATATATGCAATAATGCCTACTAGTACGGATAACTATGTTATATTTAAATATTCACATCTAATGCTTTTTACAAAACCTAACTTATCATAACTTCATTGAATTGAATATTGTTTTTGCATGCATCACAATCAATCTTGTTGACATGGTTCTCCGTGAGAACTCAACAACTTGATACATAGCTTACACTTTCTTTTTGTTTATCAACATATCTTTTACTATTTTGATTCTTACTACAAAGGCAAATGAAAACTGAATCATTGTTATAAACTTCAACACCACAAATAAAAACTGAATCATTGTTATAAACTTCAACACCACCTATCATCATTTGTCATCAAAATAAAACCAATAATTCACAACAAAAGAACCAAACATACAATATAACACAACAAAGAAAAATCATCATGCTACTACTAGTTTATTCAAGGATGTTATCTTATGGGCTTAAGTAAACCGTCACAGACTCAACAACGGTTAAAGGCATCGTTGCAGATGATGCTATTATTTATAAGTTATTCCCTTTTTAAGCTTCAACAACAAAGGTTTTTTTTTAGTACCCTTCATTACATGGTCTCTCGTTCTTTATTATATGCCATTTTATGGATGAAGATAAAATATGTTTATCATTATTTAACGACGTCATCTCTCGTTCTTTATTACATGTCATTTTACCGTAAGAATTTATTTGGGACAATTTTTCATAGATGAAATAAGCATGTTATTTAACCACAAGGGACATGATTATAACAAAAACTAGTTTTTTCGCTTTTGGATGAAGCTCCCAAGAAGCTTATTAAATGAGAGTTTGTTTAACAATATAAGAAACGTCACTTACCCTTATAGGGGAAGTTTTATACAAAAAGTCAAATTTTTTTGTTTTCAATTATACATACAAGCGTTATCCATGTATGACTTAATCGAAAACAAATCAAACAACTCCTAAATCAATTTCTATCGTTAAGCCAGTACCAAGATAAATTATATATAACTAACCAAATAAGCTAAACTAATAAAAAACTATACTTGGTTACTCTTGATTTCAGTTTTGGATAGAAATTTCTTAGGATGCACGCAGCGGAACAAAATTTTTAGCGGGTTGAGCCCGGAGGGTTGGGAGGGTTCCGAGTTCCGACAGCACCAATGTGGCATTTCAGATCCCGACGGGCTACGAGTTAAGCGGTGAGCCCAACCCGCTATATTTCGTGTGTGTTGTGTGTGAGAGGGTTGGGTAAGTGTTGTAGAGGATTATGGGAGGGTTGAGAAAAAGCTGATGTTGCAGCTGATGTGACATTAAAAGGCGAAATATTTGGGAGGATTAGAACTTAGAAGGGTTGGCTGTGTGCAGCCTTAGAACAAAAAAATCTTTTAGTTATTTAGCTAAATTAACTGTTTGATCTATCTTTTAGCAAAATATATAGAGAACCCATATTTTCCCTATTGATTTAACCTTTTGGGGTTCTCCTGTAGAGAGAGAGAGAGAGAGCCCATGATAATAATAAACTGAAGTACAGCAGCAGCAGCAGTCTATTCATCTTCCTTTTTACTCCATTGATTTCTCTCCTCTATCGATCTCATTCTCACCAAAATATCATCATCATGTCTCTCGGGTATGCAGAAAAGCTCTCTTACATAGAGGATGTTGGCAATGTTGGAATGGCTGAACTTTTTGATCCACCTCTCATCTTACAGGAAAAGGTTTTCATTACTTCTTCTTTTCATCATATTAATAATCTAATGATAGTATGCCTTCACTTGTTTTTTTGTAATGTATTTCTGCTACTATGATGATGATGATGATGATGTTGATTGATTGCTTTACTTGCTTAGGTTTTTGTTGATTTAAGTTTTATTGTGTGGTTTAATTGTTGAAGAAGAAGAAGAAGAAGATCAAAGTGATTGTTGAATTCAGGTTGTTGAGTTTTGAGTTAGGGTTACTAGAATTTATGTATGGTGGCTTGTGCATTGATGTTTTCATGAATTGGGGAGTTTTTTAGGGATCATGGTTTGTTTATGGTTTTTATAGGTTTAGTGGTTGATTATTGGTTATATTTCACAGCTGTGAACTGAATGTGCCTGAATTTAGGGTATGGAATTTGATTTGATAGGGATTCATGGTGCTTGAGATTATAAGTTTTATAATTAAAATGTGATCATATAATGTTCTGAAAAGGAATGTAAAGTTTAATTTGGGGGAACAACCAAAAGGGGAAATAGAAAACTCCCATCTGTATAGGAATTTGGGAAGCATTATATGGTACAAGAGCCAAGTTAATAGGCAACATGTAAAAGATGGAGTGGGGGCATTGAAGTAAACATGTTATGCACACATAATTAATTGGGTTGTGGTTTGTTATGCACACATATAATGTCTATGAAGTGATAATATCGGATTCTTTGTATATGCTTGCTATTGACAGTGGTATCTTTTGCTTTCTTGCAATGGCAGATTGAACGGCTTACCAGGATGATTCGGAAGGTTTGCTTGATTGTTTCTTTCATGGTGTATAAGTCTTCATTCAGTCTCCCTCAAGGCTTAACTGAATTCTTACCCCATTTTCATCCTACTTGCAGAGTAAGCATTTAGTCGTGTTCACTGGAGCTGGGATATCAACTTCTTGTGGTATACCCGACTTTCGTGGTCCTAAAGGGATTTGGACCCTTCAGGTATATATTCTAGAACCTTCTCCCTTCATGTTCTCTACCCTCAAAAAGTAGAGTGGTTGTTTCCATGAAGACCCCTGGTTTATGAAAAGGATGCGAAATAGATAGAAAGTTTTTGAAACAGATAGATGGAATAACAAAAGGTGAGGTTCAAAAAAGAACCTGAAACAAGAAAATAAGAAACGATGATGCTATATGGTTACATGATGTTTAAACATGAGGTGAATTCATTCACACTTATAGAGCACTAATCATTGCCGACTAAACGGGTTATAAACGAATAGACCCATAAATAACCTTTTTATTTACTTGCTTGTAGAATTTTGAGGGAAACGACAACAATATGAATAAAAAGTGAATTCAACATGGCTTTCCGTTTGAAGAAAGTATGTCACTAATGGCAATTTGATAGCTGTGGAGCAGTCACAATGGGGCACTTTAATGGATTCCTTTCCACTTACTATTTTATTCATGGTTACGAGCCATTATTCATTCAAAATTGTTAGTATAATATAATCCTGTGCCTAGTTATGCAACTTGAGGAACACAATTATAAGCCTATCATGTCATCATTTGTAAGCATTTCTACGGTTGGATCTGACATCTGATTCATTGAAACAGAACACCTTTTCTGAAACTTACCAATAGACATCAGACAGTCTTGATGAAAATTGTAAAAATGTTACTCGGATGGTTCTGTTAATTATTGGCTTGTTTGAAATGCAGAGGGGAGGCAATGCCTTGCCAGAAGCATCACTCCCATTTCATCGCGCAATGCCAAGCATGACCCATATGGCTTTGGTTGAACTAGAGAGAGCTGGCATTCTTAAATTTGTTATTAGCCAAGTATGAAATCCTTTGCTTCTTTTTTCTGTATATAATCTAATCAACTGCCATTTTATCATCTTAAGTCTTCATCATCAAGCCTCACTTTCTTCAAATGAGATGTTTGCAGCCTCCACTTCTTATTTTAGTTTGCGATGATGTGTCTGTTATAGTACTCAAAATTCAACTTTCTTGTATTTTTTTGGAGTTCATATTACTGTATAGTCATTCTTCCGGCCCCAACTTTAGGCTCACTGCTGTTAAATTACAGAACATTGATGGCCTTCATCTTCGATCCGGAATTCCAAGGGAAAAGCTGTCAGAATTGCATGGGAATTCCTTCATGGAAAGATGCACTTCATGTGGTGTGGAGTAAGAGTTCATCCTATTATGCTAATACATTGCTTTTTTCGATTTTAATATTTCACTCGATTTGTTCTACCTTTTTGTGGGTTCTCGTTATAACTTATAACTTGTTGTCAAGTAAGAGTATCAGCCATAAGTCTTTTCACTTACTGTAAAAACTTATGTTAAGCTTTGTAAAATTGGTTTCTTAGAGGAAATTTTATTATTTTGACCTGGGAAGGTACTTTCGAGACTTTGAGGTTGAATCCGTGGGACTGAAGGAGACATCACGAAGGTGCTCCAATGCAGATTGTGATCTCAAACTTAAGGACACAGTTCTTGATTGGGAGGTATTATCTCTTCCATTACTGAAAACCAAAGCTCGTCACAAACAAGATCCTATCTTTTTGGCTCACACTTGATCCTGAGACTTACTATTAGCAATTTGAAGTGATTACTATATAAAAATTGGTTTTCGTTTAAGCTCATGGTACTACTACATTACATGTGGTGCAAAACGAGCTTTAGATGAATGATTTTGATCCACATAATTTATTATATTAAATTATGAACTAGAATGCCATGTTAGAATCATCCAGAGAGATTGTCTTGAGAAATGATCGAGAAAATATTGTTTAGGTAATTATTATCATCTAGACCAAAAACTTTACTATGATTAGTGTTGGAAGCTAATGACAGATAAAACATCTAATCCTATGATGCTCTGTGTGTGTGTTCTTGTAGGATGCGTTGCCCCACGAAGAGATGAATCCAGCAGAGGTACACTGTGAAGAGGCTGATGTTATATTATGTTTGGGAACAAGGTAATCATAGTCTTATATACCTGACTATACCATATATATAAAACCTTTATCTATGTACTGTCTTTATAACATCTAAAAAGAGTGTAAAAATTCGACTATTATGTAAATCAAAACCATACCAATAAATTCAGCTCGAAAGCAAGGTCTGAGTGGCTGTTTCCGAAAACCCGTGGCTTGTGCAAAATAAGTTTTATTGTATGTCATGTAAATTCACTGTTCACAACTTTCTTGCTTCTTGTTTGGGAACATGGGTATATTGGTAATATCTTTGCCATGCAGTTTGCAGATTACTCCTGCATGCAATTTGCCTCTGAAGTGTCTTCGTGGTGGCGGCAAGGTTGTTATTGTCAATCTTCAAGTAAGCACAAGTTATCTTTAGTTCTGGCTTGATTCAACACACCTTTCTTATTCATTTCTCATTTTCTTTTCTTTTCTTTTTCTCAAATTTTACAGAAAACTCCAAAAGACAAGAAAGCGAACCTCGTCATCCATGGATTTGTAGACAAGGTGCTGTACAAAAAAAGAAACCTTTCTCATCATAATTAACTATCTTCTATGCCTTTGTACATTACGTTATAAGTGTCTCGAGTAATTATGAGTTCACGTGCCAAATAGTAAAATCGGTGCAGGTGATTGGTGGAGTCATGGAGCGTCTCAATATGCGTATTCGCCCCTTTGTCAGAATTGATCTTCTCCAGACCATTTTTACTCAGGCGTTAAGTTTAGGTTATTTTCCTTCATTTTTTTGCTACTTTTGAGAAAATATTTAAATTAAATATTTATATCCATGATTGTTTTGTTGACAAATTATGTTTAGAAAATCTAAATGTTTCAGTTTCTTTCTTAGATTATCAATTAAAGTTCTTGGGTTTTTCATTCAACTTGTCATTTTGAACAAGTCTTATATGAAGTTTTTCTCATATATAGTATTTTGTTTTTACAGATAAGCGATATGTCAACTGGACACTTCGTATAGCAAGTATACATGATAAAAGGGCGCTACTTCCATTCATCAACTCTGTGGAGGTCAGCCAATCTTGAAAGTTATTTTGTTCCAACGAATTCTGATTTTTTTTTTTTTAATGTTATTTTAGAAAACCAATCTTGACATGCTCAATTGAACCTGTAAATCAAATACCGACTGCACTTATACAAATTACCAACTCATAAAGATTTCAAAGTTGACTGTAACATTATGACTTGCATATTAGCCTCCCCCCCCCCCCCCCTCCAAAGCTTGTTAGCATGCGTTTTAAGGTATTTAGCTAAATGTTTTAACATTTATAGACCCTACAAAAACTGGTTCATTGTTTTAAGTATTTATCTGCATATTTAAACATCTATAGACCATATAAAAACCGCCCATCTTTAAAAAATTTCAAGAATTGACACTTCGGTCTTTTCACAACTTGGGTGGTTGATTCTTGGGTCATTTTGCATCATTATGGAATCTTGTTTTGATTATGTTTTTTTTTTCTGTTGATATATTCTCTGATATGTGCACACGAAATTGCATTTTTAGGTTTCTTTTTCAGATAACCAACACATGAAAGAGGCTGTTCTTGATAAGCACCCTTTTCAGCTTAAAAGGTACTCTTTGACATCCTTCTTTTATTGTTTCACGAATCTTGTTTCCATTTCTTCTCGCACCAAATAAAAAAGACCGAAATGTTAAATGGCCATAATTCAAGACTAGTAGTAAATAAAAATGTCGAGATAAATCATTATCGTGGCATTACGTTTATGTCTAAATTTGTTAACATTCAGGAGAACTGTTTGGACGGCTGAACCGTTTGATGTCATCTTGAAAGTTAATTTCAGCGAGGGCTGTGGTTGTGCATGTAGCCGAATTAAGATCCCATTGATTTTCATGTATGTACTTCTCTTCGTTTCACTTCTATTACGCATGTTTATTTCGTTTATTACTTTCCATCTCATGAAGATTGCATCTTCTTTCTCTCACATAGTTTCCGTAAAAATCCGTCCTCTTATTGTCAAATGACTAAAATACCCTTCAATACTGTGAATAATGCACAACTATCAGCACAATAAGAAAAAAAAAACTCCAGGTTACGGAACAGCCTTGTTATGTGACTAAATGGAGTAAGACGACCGACTAAGCTCGACCTCGCTCGTTAAGTTATAAGCTGACGCTTGTTTGAGCTTAGTTGAAGCTCAAGCCGCCTGCAGATTTAGAGGCTCGCTGTTGGCAGACGGCATAAATACTCAGTCACTCTTTGCTTAATTTTACATATTTATTTACACACACACACACATATAATTATATATTAACTGAGGCTCGTTTAAGCTCGTGAGCCTAATCGAACTTAATCATAAAGGCTTGAGCTCGAGCTCGTTAATTAAACAAGTCTAAAATGAGCGAGCTCGGCTCAGCTTGAATCGAGCTTTTAACAGTCGGCGTCCCGAGTAACTCATGAGTAGCTTGACTTGCTTACAACCCTTGTTGAGATAAGGTCTGTGTACTTCCCTGCCGCCTCCATAAGCCTATTTTCAAATGGGTAAATGGTTCATTTGGTTTAAGAAGGGCAATAAGGTAATTAAACCTAGAAACATTTCAAAAAAACGTTAAACCTTGCAAAATTCATGGGATGGAATCGTCGAGATTATTTTTGTGTCGTGCTAATATACCAAATCTCTTAGCAATTGTGTGCCATGGGCTTCATATGCAGGCATCGACCGATACTTTGAAGCGTGATAAAGATCGCGTTTTTCGAAAGCTAAAATCCAAAGCCATAAAAGGTACATGTTGCGGGCAGAATTCAGTTCTCGAGAGAAACGTGATGATATCCCCAAAGAGTGAGATTGTCGTTCGTGCCATCGTGACCAACATCCGATGGTATGATGGAAAGACGGTTAAGACGCGGGAGCTGGTTCATTAAGCAATGGCTCGTTGAAAAGGACAAAAGATGGCAAGAACGAAACCGAAGCAGGTCGTAAACGCTCGAAAGGGCAAAATAGGCATAAAGAAAGTAGATGAGCAACAAATAGTTTATTTGTTTCCATATTCGACAATGTAAATACATATAATTACTTGGTTTTTTGGCGTAGAATTGTTACGATGTGCAGCATCTTGAGTGAATTTTGGTAGGTTTATACTGGCTTTTGTGTAGTTTGACCATCTTGCCCCTAAAAACTAACTAAGAATTGGAGCAATCATATAATGTGGTATTTATACAGCGTTGTTTTATATATGCATTGCAGCATTCTAAGATATAAAAACATTTTTTACATAAAAAAAACATTGTATAAACTCCATTTTTGCACGTATCAGTCTCACATAATAAACAATATATTAAAATGGTTGAGTTTGAACAATTGTGAAGGTTCATAAAACATTGAACTAAAATACGGCTGTTGTGAAGGACCCAATAATGACATTAGATCGAACTTCTTGGAACTACAATTTTGGAGTGCAAATTTGGCATTGTATATATTGAGTTATAATAAAAGGTCGAATAATTATGCATTAAACTCTTGACATCTCGAGCTTTCGTTTAAACAGACGTTTGAGAAGGTATACTTGCAACACGCTTGCACCGACTAAAGCTGTAGATTCGAAGATGGCTTTGTGCATCGCTCTCTTGCTCATTGCTTCCATTACTGCAAATCAAATGCATATGAGAATAAAATAGTGTCTATTGACAGGAAACATTGCCTTCAACATGGAAGTAAAAGGCAGCAAAGCTAAAAAATGGTCTTTGGTTAGGCTGTATATGGATTACCAGTACAACCCAGACTCTTTGGAAGTCAAAAGTGCAAGCCTCACATGGGATCCATGACTACACGGTTTGTGATGTGTCTATATGGATTTATAAATCTCCTTTGCCTATAAAAAAAAGGCCTCCTCTCATTTGTAAGGCATCCTTGAAAGAAATAAAATATTCTTTTTAAAATTCTCTCTTCTCTTTATACATTCCCTCTCTAAAAAATCCTTTCTAGTTTCTAGCATTCTTGTGTTGTTCATGCATCATTAGTCCATGCGTTATAGTTCATCATAATTATAGCAGTTCATCATAATCATAGTTCATACCTATATTTGATACAAAAGCAGTACACGTATAATGGTCACTTTATCTTTTTGTTCATATCGAAGAGTTTGAAATCATACTTATCGTCTGTCGGTCACTCTCAGCCTCGAGCCAATGCTGTTCAAATTGAATGTTATTCAAAGCATCCTCTAACTTAGAAATCTGTTCCAAAATCGGATTGAAATGATCTACAAAATAAAACATCATTCAAGGTGTTAGTTACTCACTTGTCATATTATAATTGAAACACTTTATGCATACAAAAAGACTTCGTATTTGACGAAAATGACAAAAACCCCATTTTAGTCTATAAGAATGAACGGTTTTGGACAAACTTGTAGAAACATAAATGCCAGAAAACCATCATTATGGTTTTCTTTTTCCAAATTTGTTTGGTCTTATAGATACATTGTTGTTTTTTGGCATTTCACAAGTACAATGATTTGTCTGCAACCAGAAATCCGCTTCACTGTATAAATATAAATGATCAATTCCCAACATACCGTTATCCAGATATGCAAATCTTGTGAAAATAACAATGATTTGAGGGCAAACTAGGTAATTTTGCATGGAAATGGAAAGTACATATGTAATTGAAGGTCTCACCATCTTTTGCATGTTGAAAGACGTTATACAAGTGGCTAGTATGGACACTAAAGTCTATGATTTCTTGGAGTGTCGATTTAATACTGAAGCAGAATTGATAGAGGCCTTCGTCATGTGCCACGAAATCGTACTTATCACTTGTTTTGTCACGGATATCGTGAATTTGTTCACCCTTAGGTCCCTTTACCTAATGTCGCAACAAAGCCACAAAAATTTCAGCCAATAATCAAAATCCGAAGCCCGACTGCTAAAGCATGCAGCCCGGGGTCAAAGCCCCCATACCTCCAGAATGCGTCCCCTAGGGCTCGAACTCGGGTTCACCACTATGCAGTGCCCAAGCCTTACCACTAGGCTAACACTCCTTTGGTTTTATTACAGTATTATTATTTCATGCAAGATTTTAATCATAGAAAATAGTTTAATAATTAAAGATCTTTTTTTTTTGTGTGGCATGCATCTAAAATCCACCATGAGCACGTATTATCGTCATTGAATTTGTAATGCATTTTGTGTGTTTTCTTGAAAATTATTACAAGCATCTTTATTAAAATCTTTAAAAAGAAAATTACATCTATTTTTAAATTTTTTATTTTAAAGATTCGATATTAATTATATTATTACAATATTTTATACATATGATATCTCAAATAACGTTAAACCACATTTTATATAAAGATAATAAACTAAAGTTGTGCAAACAATAAGGAAAAGAAATACATTTATATCATTTCCAATAAAATTCGAAGAATTCTCCGGATTTGAAGATTTTTAGACTCTTTTTCTCTTTCTTTTTCTCATTTTTGGAGGTCGAAAAAAAAAAATAAACAAGTAAAAACCCTTAAATCTTCATTTTTACATTTTGAAAAATCTGTTCAAGATGCTATTATAGCCACGTTAAACTTAGATAACAAAAGTCAATACTCTTTCACGTTTGGAAAGTCAAGAATTTTGACCTCAAAAGTTGAATTCGTTGTTCATCTATAAATACTTTAAAAATGTAAATTATAATTAGATTTTGTATACCCAAAGTGAAACCAAAGAGGAATGAATAATAATACCACAAGATCAACGCCAACCACCTCGGCATTCCAAACGTTATAGACCTGAATGACAACAAAAGAAAACCGAATAGTTGCAGGAGACTCAGTTTTATGAGTAAAACATTCTTCCTTGTCGATCAGAAACCTAATCCCGGATACTCCCTTCAACCCTACATTCGCCGTTAGAAACACCATGATCGCCGTCCATAACATTTTCGTCTGAAACACCCACATTGAATTTAGTTAAGGAAAATAATTACTGCTT
This sequence comes from Centaurea solstitialis, assembly GCA_030169165.1. NCBI lineage: Eukaryota > Viridiplantae > Streptophyta > Magnoliopsida > Asterales > Asteraceae > Centaurea > Centaurea solstitialis. Next base: position 103,265,641 of record CM058040.1, read on the forward strand.
TACCCAGCAGACGCTGAAACAAGTTTCACCCAACTCAAACAATTCATACGTTCTTCGTTTCCAAACTCACATAATTTCGATGATAAATACTTGCTACCTTTAAAAAATTATTTTCATAATTTACTTGAATTTCAATTAAAGGAATTAACCTAAAACATAAATGAGAATTTTGTGATACATATTAATATAAAAATTAAAATGTAGTATATATTATTTCCACAAACACCAATGTTTCAACTAGATTGTAAGTATTGATTTTTGTTGGTTGATAATTATAAATCTTTGTACAAGTTGATCATGCGTTTATGTTGATATAGAATCTTGGTCAACCACATTCAATAATCACTTAATTTATGTCTTTAAAATTTGTTATATTATTGATTGATTTTGGGACTTTAATACTTTTATTGTAAAGATCCAAAGATCTTTATTAAAATCATTACTAGTAATGATTTTAATGCTACATAGACTACAAAAAGGTCCAAAGCCCAAAAAGCCCAAGCAATAAGCTCAAAGCTTGTCCAGGCCTAATAAGCTCAAAGCCATTAAACCGGACCTTGAAAAGCTTGATCAAGCCCCTTTCCAAAAGTCGGGCTGAATCGAAATATCTCTACCCTTTTTGCTTACCAGTTACCAAAGCGTCCGAAAGGGCTTGTAGAGTGAGCCCGAAGCTCGGTCCAGGCCAAATCTTAAAGCTTGATTAGCTCAGAATTTTGGGACAGGCCCGGCCCAAAAAAACTTGGCCAATCCCCTTTTCAACCCCAAAGCCCAACCCAAACCTAATAGAGCCCGGCCCTTTTCTTGCTTACTATAAACGGGCTTGGAAGGCTCGGGCCAGGCATAAAAAAGGCCCAGGAGTCCAGACTCGTGATTCTCTATCGCAGAATGTAAATGAGGTTTTGTCAAGTCCACCCTCTTTTGAATTAAAGTTCAAATGCAAATTTGGTGGTTATAAATAATCTAGAGCTCATAACAAAAGTTCGAAACACATTAACGCATTACATAAATATTCCACAATCGATCATGAATTACACTCTCGACACCCCAAGCTTTCGTTCAAACAAACGTGTGAGAAGGTAGACCTGCAACACGCTCGCACCGATCAAAGCTGCTGATTCGAACATAGCTTTGTGGATTGCTCTTTTGCTCATCCCTTCATTTACTGTTAATCAAACCACATTCATTAAAAACACCATTTAAAAAAAAGACATATAATTTGGACGGTCTAACATTGTCGATATAACTTGTTAAGGTTGTCTAATAACTTATTATAATAGCTTTAGATAAGAGACACAGTTCTTGTTCTTTTTGCATCTTGCATATTTGACCCCTTAGGTGGCTAAAACTAAACTTTCACGGTTTTTCATTCACGGACCTCAAGAAAAAATGTTCATAAATTACATACTTAGATCTCAATAACCATATTTAAGGTAGTCTAGGCCTCTAGGGTGCAGGGACGGACCCAGATTTTTTCCCATACGGTTCTCTAAAACAATACAGTCGCACTTGGGTCCGTCCTTGTGGGGGTGGTATACTGTATGCATACCTGACCTCTACCTCGAAAAGTGAGTGGTTGTTTCCATGAATTTAAGCTTCTTTCTTTTTGTGTCACACTTTTCACAAGTTGGGAGGTTTTTACGAAAACAACCAGGTAGAGGAGAGATCTGCATCCCCCCACCCATTAGACCCCACCATGATGTACTAGGTTTGTGTGGTTATCTTAGAGCATCTCTGAACATATTCTCTAAAATAGAGAACCAAAAGTTAGAAAAATCTTACATTTCACTTAACAGATTCCCCATTTTTTAGATTCCAACAATTTAATATATTATTAAAATATAACTTATCATCCATAAACTTATTTAAAAAAATATATAAAATAATAATAATTCAATCTCATTGGTGGAAATGAACGAAAATCATTTCACCTCCTCACATCAAGTTTTTAAAAATTTTCTAAGGGGGTGTTTGGTTGGGGGCATTGAGGGGTCAGGAATGATAATGAAAAATGTTGTCTGGTTTAATATTTATATAATAAAATCATTCATGCAGATCCATTAATTTCCATTCATGACCAAATTGGGGGGAATGAAATTTTTATTTCTACTTGGTTCTTTTTTCCATGCATTGTTCCATATATGGATGTTAAATGAACATCTTTTGTATTTTCAAGTTGGAAAAACATATTTTTTTTAATATGAAGCAATTTTTCATTGATTATATTGAGTTAACCAAACAACATCAATGCAATGCTCATTCCTATTCCTATTTCTATTCCCATTTCATTTTCATTACCATTCCTATTCTATTCATTTCATTTTCATTACCATTCCCTGAAATGAACCAAACGCCCCCTAAAAGTTCTCTTGAACTTGTATTCCAAAAAACAATATAGAGAATTTGTTGGAGTAGGATAGAAAATAAAATCTTTATTTTCTCTATTTTAAAGAATCTATCGGAGATGCTCTTAGTTACTCTAAATTTTTGCATTATTTTCGCCAATTTAACAAATTAAAGTCAAGATGAGGGAGTTTAACGGGTTAGGAAACCAAAAATTCTCAAACATTTCATTTATTTTGCGTTATTATTAATAAAGAGTTGGAGATCATACTTAATGCTTGTCGATCAGTCTCTGCCTCCAGCCAATGTTGTTCAAATTGAATGTTATATAAAGCATCCTCTAACTTGGATATCTGTTCCAAAATCGGATTGAAATGATCTACAAAATAAAAACATTAGCCAAAAAATCTTTATGCATAAAGGTTCTAAATAAAACGGCGGCGAGAGTCACGGCTTGACTTATGACAACAAATCTTTATATCATATACCAAATATACATATATAAAGAAATTAATCCAGTACATCTCGATGCATCTCATCCTAATGTGCGTTCATTTCTCATTTGACAGGGAATAACCACCACTGGAACCCAACCCTATATAGCAAGAAGTACCAAATTTGGTGAGAAGCGTGAGAAGTGGTTATCAAGTGTTAGATGAGAAATAGATGAACATTAGGATGAGATGCACTGAAATAAGATGGACCAGGTCAATTCCCTTTCAAGTCAAAATTTATGGGAGGGTATTTGATTAAAAGTGATCAACGGTTTAAAAACACTTCTCAGTTCTCACCATAAATGACACTTTTCATATGATACCATGGCTATAAATATAGGCGAAGGATCGTGTGAGAAATTGAGTTTAACGCAAGAAGCATGAAAAGTGGATCAAAACAGTTGATCAATTTTAATCCGCCGCCCTACCATGAATTGCGCTTTAGAAGGGAATTGATGTGCATCTCATCCTAAATTGCATCCAATGGTTGATAACCACTTCTCATGCTTCTCGCATTAACCTCAACTTCTCACCAGAGCCCAACCCTATACACACGTGTTCTACTACTATTATTCAATGAGTCAATGGTAATAAAAAATTTAAATTAGGTAAGAACTATGTTACAATTTACAAAAACCGCGCTTTGGCCATGGCATGCCACAGGCTTGAAGTGTCCTGAGACACAAGTCATGAGCCGCGACACACCATGACAAGCCTTTTAGAACACTTTAGGCCATCCGCTATGGCTTCGTTAAACACATCGGCAAAGGGTGTTTGCCGTCGGCAAACCGATGAACACCGCCGTGTGTTCTCGGGTAGCCTTCGGCAAACATACCCATCGGGTTTGGCTTGCCGTTAATTTATTATTTAAGTTGATGTAGTTTAAACAGTGGGTCGACAGTGGATGAATTGGGTAGTTTTGGGTAAGATAGTGGAAAGCTGATGTGGCGCTGATGTGGCAGTTTAAACAATTGGGTTGCAGTGGCACGACAGCGGATGGCCTTATAAATAACCATCTTGTTTTTCTTGATTTTGCGTTACAAACTAATCACCGTTCTAGCTTAAACGCCATAAAGAGGCTCTTGTTTGCAACTAAAAGTCGAGTATGGACTTATGGTGGTTCAAAAAGCCTTTCACTCGATAAATACAAATGGTCACCTATTTAAGTCAAATTGTCAAGATGCCCTTAACTGGATACACCAATCTATTTTGCTCTAAAGATATAATAATTTGAGTAAACTACACCAATTAAAAAAGGTTATATTTGGTCCTAATAAAAAAACGTTGCAAAATGACCAAAATGCCCCTCACGTAAGGGCAGTTATCGAATGACTTTAAAGGACATTAGGGCCAGGGACGATTGTGAAAACAAATTGAAAGTTGAAACAGTTAGAACGACTAGTGTAATTTACTCTAATATTTTACACGCTCCTCGCCTCTGGTAAGACCTCCATAGACCCTTTGATAACATATGCAGATCTTGTGGACAACAATAATAACTCAGGGAAACAAGGTAATTTTAAGTTTTTAACTAGTATGCAACATCCCATATGTAGTGAAAGAAAAAAACAAGTAAAGATCTCACCATCTTTTGCATGCTCAACCTCGTTATAGAAGTGACTAGAATGGACATCGAAGTCGATGGTTTCATGGTACGGAGATTTGTTCGTGAAGCAAAACTGATAGAGTCCTTCTTTATGTGCCACAAAATCATACTTATCGCTTGTTTTGTCACGGAAATCATGAATTTGTTCACCCGTAGGTCCCTTCACCTAATAATCATCAACATGCTCACTAAGATTCATCGGATAATCAAAACGAGTGAAAATAACGACTAAGCACACTACAACAAAATCGGTTTTACAGGACATCATATCATGTCCAAGTGTCCTAACTGACTTCTTAATAGGACTTAAAGTTTATAGTACCAAACAAGTGTACATCCTCCATAATTATGTTACAATAAGTTGATAGGACGTTTTTGGACATCCTAGCCAGTTTCCAAAGACAGCTATGAAACAAACTATTTGAAAAGTTGTCTTGTAATAAGACGCATTTATAAACAAGCTAACAAGACAGTTTATCTCAAAAGTGTCCTAAAAACTTGTTAAGATGCCCATACACATCATAACATCCTACTATAACACCTTTATATAGAATGCACAGTTGTTGGTCCTATAAACTTAACTCCTAACGTCTTAAACGACCAGTAAAAACGATTTTAGGACTCAAATACTTAAGAATGAAACATATAGTTAAGTCTTCATACAGTAAGTTAAATATAAGTTGACTTTTGAGGTCAAATTCATGACCTTCCAAATGCAAAAAAGTGTATCGATCTTCTTACAATTCGAACTACAAATTTTCTATATCTTTACTAAATGTTATCAAGTTTAATAAGTCCATTAAAACTTCAAGAAAATATCCTCTCTGAACCAATATATGGCCACTCCAGAATTTCAATTTTGACTTTCAAAAGTCAAAATTGGCAATCTTCAAGACAAACTAGGGATTCTTAATTCTTATAGCCAAGAATAAAGTAACAAACATCCATAATCACATCAAACAATCTATAAGAAATTGGATATAACAAACTAAAAACATCCTCGTTATCATCGAATTCAACGAATTAGGTTTCGATTTTTTTTCAATATTAAAATTCTCAGATGCAAAAAAAAGAGTAAAATTGAAAAAAAAAACAAAAACAAAGGAGAGATGAATATTGAATACCACAAGATCAACGCCATCTTCGCTATAATGCCAAGCACCTTCGACCTTAATAACAACGAACGAAAATCGAACGGTGGCTCCGTACTCGGTTTTATGAGAAAAGCATTCGTCTCTATCGATCACAAACCTGATCCCGAACACTCCGCCTATGTTAGCCGTCAGAATCACCATCACTGCCGCCGCCACCGCCGCCGTCGTCAACATCCTCATCTGAAAACAAAATCAAACAAACAATTCAGTTCGAAGAACAACAACTTCTGGATCGAAATTGAGGACGAATCGAAAGATCAGTGACTAAATTACCTTTGATTTCGATTCGGATATGGAGGATTTGAGGACGATTGATTGATGATTTCTTCGATTTGGAGTTAAGATTTAGAGGATGGATCAGAAGTCAGAACACACGACTAAAGTTGGAACAAGTTTCACCGAAGTTAAGTTGTTTGTGTTTGAGTTTGACTGTTTTACGATTAAGCCGTCTTTAATTGGGCTTTGGGCTGAAATGTGTTCATCCGGCCCAATTAAGCCCACGGTAAGCTCTACATTTAGCCCAAACACAAGATAATAGTTTTCTTTACGAACTGCCAGCTAACACACACGCTCCAGCGGTAGCAGGCCCTCAATTGGTCAATCCCACTAATCCGTTGCGACCCGGCCCAACCTATGTCTGAACCCGACCGGCAGGAAAGTGGATCCCATAGACTGGATCCTCCCATACCAGCCCCGAACCTGGCCCAACGGACCATATCCAAAGTCTGGATATCTTAGAAATGTCACACGTGGAATTCGAACCCTGATAGTGTGGCTTTCACCCTACACCCCCCCCCCCCCCCGGGATGTTACCTATCCAACTGAGCTAACACCCTTTGATAACACAAGATAATAGTTAAAAACATTTGTTTTCGAATCTACATCCGTAGTCAATGAAAGTGTCCTTCGAAGTATACCTTCTCAAACGTATGTTAAATCGACAGCTCGAGATGTCAAGAGTATAATGCATAATTATTCGACCTTTATTATGAACTCTATATATACAATGCCTACAATGGTCGTTGTTTCACAATACCGGCCATCCATTTTTTATGAAACGTTTTTCACGAAAACTTGTTTTACAAACTTACAAGTTACAACCCAAAAGTTAATATATCGTTTCATGTGTGAAACTTAATGGGAAAATGCAGTTTTATACAGTGTTGTATTTTATGTGAAACGTTCATAGCTGTATTTCCCATACATAAAACAATCTTGAATACATCACATATAGAACAACAATGAATAAACACTACATTATATGATTACTCGAATTCGAAGTTGTGCATAATTTAGTTAGTTCAGGGGCAAGATGGTCAAACTACACAAAAGACCCGGCATAAACCTACCAAAATTCACTCAGGTGCTGCACATTATAACAATTCTATGCCAAAAAAACCAAGTAATTATATGTATTTACGTTGTCGAAAATCAAAACAAATAATTATGTATTGCTCATTTATTTTCTTTATGCCTATTTTGCCCTTTTGAGCGTTTACGACCCGCTTCGGTTTCGTTCTTGCCGTCTTTTCTCCTTTTCAACGAGCCATTGCTTAACGAACCAGCTCCCGTGGTCTTAACCATTTTTTCGTCATACCACACAATGTTGGTCATGATGGCACGAAAGATAATCTCACTCTTTGGGGCTATCATCACATTTCTCTCGAGAACTGAATTCGGCATGCAACATGAACCTTGTATGGCTTTGGATTTTGGCTTTCGGAAAACACGATCTTTATAACGCTTCAAAGCATCGATCGATGCCTCCATATGAACCCCATGGCACGCAATATGGCAAGAATTTTGGTATTTTATATAGCACGACACACAAAAGAATAATTAACGACGATTGTATCAAAAGAAATTTGCAAGGTTTAACGTTTTTTGAAATGTTTCTAGATTATAATTACCTTCTTAAACCAAACAAACCCAGTATACCCAACTTGAAAATAGGCTTATAGGAGGAGCATGATGTACACAGACCTTATCTCAACTAGGGGTTTAAGCGACCCAGCTGCTCATGAGCTATTCGGGATCAACTCGTTAAAAGCTCTATTCAAGCTCGAGTTAATTGAACCCTAGCAATCCTTCTTGAACCCGTTATCGCCATTTAACACTGTGTCTTTTTGATATGGTGCGAGAAGTAATGAAGATTGGATTCATGAAACAATAAAAGAAGGATGTCGAATGGACCCGTTTTTTGCGGGGATTCCCCGACCCGGACGGGGGCGGGGAATCCCGTCCGGGTCAGGTAAACCGGGTCTCCCGTCTGGTTGAGGCGAATTACCATCTCTAACAAGGATCCCTTAAGCGTCCTAATATAATGCTTTATACGACATTAGCTTATAAGAACAAACAATAAACTGTCATATAAAAGATGTTACAATAGATTTATATGATATTTCTGGATGCTTTAGCATATTTTTAGGAAATCTTAAAATTAAAGTGACGCGTTAGCTACTTTACATTACACAGACATCATTTAAAAAAATGTCCAGTCGTTTTATTATTTGGATCTATGAACTTTAATCATATATATTTGGTGTGAGAATATGTGGAACCCCTAGATTAATCTTCAAAAGAGTAGACCAAATCTAGCCGATGTGGGACTCTAACACGCCCCCTCCAATAGAGGCTAGATGGAGGGCCAAGAGAGAGCAGGTGTGTCAGTCCCTAGAGTGGTAGATTTGGCTCAGATACCATGTGAGAATATGTGGAATTCCTAGATTAATCTCCAAAAGAGCCCTTGAGGAGAGAAGAGAGGGGGGGGGGGTTCCAACATATATAGTGAATATTTGGTCCAAGTCTAGCCGATGTGGGACTCTAACATTTAGAATGCGGCTTATAAATCCAATTTTGTTGTAGAGATAAAGGGTGGAGGCGAATAATTCAGGTAGCAATGACGATTAATATTACGGGTGAGCAAACGCGCATACCCAACCAAAACCTACCCGAACTGCAACCAGTTACGCCGGCTCTTTATATTTAGGAATATCGGAACCTATTGGAACCGGAAACAACCATATTTTGGTTTGTTTCTAGAATCGGTAGTTCCAAAGGCAGGTGTCCATTTTGATGGTGAATGGCATCCGGCTAAAATTTCTACAACCAGCGTTAGTCATACTGATAACACAGTGCTCATCACCATCATTGGTGGCTCTATTTTACGAATACGTCCACCGCCGCCGGACTCATTCTCCTCTTACCTATTTTATTCACAAACCTCTAAGAAAAATTAGTAATAGAAAAATAATTATTGGAAATACGGTTTTATACAAAATTTACACACTTTTTTAGTTTGCGGATTCGGTCCATATGGTTTTCTGATTTTTACGGATATCGTCCATAAAGTTCGTTTATTATGGTGTTGGTTCCTTTAGAGTTTAGAATGCAATTTGTATTGGGTCTCGTCCTGTCCTGTCCTTGACGACCGTCCACCGGTCCATCTAATTCGTTAAACTTGAAGGTATATGGGTTTTTTTCTGTCATTTTTAAAAATTTTGAATTAAAATTTTTAAATCAACAGTCATACTATAACATCATAAAAATATGAGCAAATTTAAACCTCATAAAAGAAGCGTAGATTTAAGCTACAATTGTAAAACTCCACCAACTTATTCTTAAACAAGGAGTTGTCCGACAAGGGTATATTTGTACATTCCAACAACGAATAATGATGAGACCAAAAACATGAAAATCCAATTGGTTTTTAAGATTTAGATAAGTTTTTTAGTTTTTGTTACAAAAGTTATTTAGTTCTTCGCTAGCGGTTAAAGGTTACAAATCGTGTTAAAACCCAACAATTTCTATTTCGTCTATGAGGCTAATTACTTCTTTTAAGTATAAAAGAAGTAAAATAGAAATGAATTTTATATTGTAGGGTAGAATAAAACAATCAAATTTAAATTATAAGCACAAAATAGTAATGAATTATAAAACATGAGCAAGTAAACCATAATCTCAGAACTACAGGGACGAAAATAAATATTTTCAACAAACCACAAGACAATTAATAATGAGGTCTTGAAGGGACCAAAACCAAAAGAATTTGCAAATCACAAAAACCAAATCCATAATTACTGAAGTTTAGGGACCAAATCCATAAAAACCCCCAAACCACAGGGATCAAATCCGTAATTTACTCTATAAAATATATCCATACGTAAAGAATTGTAAGAGCATCTCCAACAGGTTCTCTATAATTTCACTAAAATAGAGAACCAAAAATCAAAATCTCTAAAATAAATTGTGTTCATCTCCAACAGCTTCTCTATTTTAGAGATTTCAACATCAATTATATTATTTAAATATTCGCTACTTTTATAATTCCAATAAACTTTTTAATTTTTTTATGTAAAAATATATTAATTCAATTATTATTGGTGGATTAAATAAAAAAACCATTTCTCTCTCTTCCAAACCAACATATAAAGATTCTCTATATTTGGAAGTTTTCTCTTAAATCTCTATTTTAGAGAATGAGATAGAGATGCTGTTGGAGCATTTTAAAGACTAAAAAGTGAATTTTCTCTAAAATAGGAATGTGCTGTTGGAGATGCTCTAAGTCCACCTCTGAGGTCATATTATGTTCTACATTAATTTGGGCCCAAACCCAAGATAGTAATGAGGTCCCGAATTATATTATTTGGTTATTTCCTCTTTCGGGCAAGACAAATCCGATAGAGGCAATGACAATAAATAAGCGTACAAACTTAGTGTGAACTAGGTATTAACAACCTGGGCTTTGTACCGGGTTATAAACTGTGAATTATAACAAAATAAATAAAAAATAAAAACATAAATAAAAAAATTAAGAAATAAAAAATGTGAATTATGTGATTTGAGAATACAAAATATAAAGAATGGTCTACTATAGTGACAAAATAGGTAATTTAATCAAACATTTTTTGGATGAGTTAACTACTTAATCTAACAAAGTTGAATGGAGGGATGAAATTGGAATGAAAATAAAAACCACGGGGATGAAAAAAAAAAACAGTTGTGAAAGAGCAGGGACGAAAATCATTATAAATATCATACGACAAAGACGAAAATCGTAGTGTTGTAATTTAAACACAATGGCAATCTTGTAATTTAACAATGATGACAATCTTCTAATTTAGGTGATTATGGTAAAAAAAAATCATGCAAATTGTATGGTATAATAATATTTTTTTGATAGTAATTGTAGAGTTATATAACTATTTGATTGTTTTTTATTAAAGTTATAATAGGATATAATTAATCAATAAAAAATGTGTTGATAAAATAAATAAATAAAGTAAAAAGTAAAAAAATGTGAATTATGTACTTTGAGAATAAAAAATATAAAAAATGATTTAGTATAAGGACGAAATATATAATTTAATTAAACAAATTTTTGGATGAATTAACAACTTAGGAGGTGCTTGGTTGGGGGTATTGCAGGCAAAGAATGAGAATGATAATGATAACTACTGTTTGGTCTGATATTATATAATTGAATCATTCCTGTATATCCATTAATTTGCATTCCTGAGCAAATTGGGGGAATGAAAATTTTCTTTGTACTCAGTTCTTTTTTCCATATGTCATTCCATCTTTTGATGTTAAATGGAATATCTATCATATTTTCAAAGTGGAAGAAACAAAAGTTTTTAATATGAAACAATATTTCATGGATTATAGTGGGTTAACCAAGCAGCATTAATACAATCCTCATTTTCATTCTCATTCTTCTGTATTTCCATTTTTATTTCCTTTCCCTTTCCTTAAAATGAACCAAGTATCCCATACTTTAACAGATTTTGATGGAGAGATGAAATTGGAATGAAAATAAAAACCAAAGAAGTGGAAAAAACTAACTGTAAAAGGACAGGGACTAAAATCGTCAAACGTTTCAAACCTTAAGTGCAAAAAGTGGTATAAATATAAAACAACGGGTCTAAATTCGTAATTTACTTCGTTATCTTTTTACGTTTTTTCCGTATAAAAGCACACGCGGCATATTCTAAGGCCATCATTAGCCGGGTCGGCACCGCATCGGTACCGACCGGCTGCCGACGGTAACACCGCCGGGTATGGCCGGTAGGCAACCGGCAGGTATTGTAGTCGGTGTGGGAGTGCCGATTGAAAGAAGGATACCCACCCCACCCCCTACCCCCATCTCTCTCTATCTCTCTCTTCATTCACTCTCTCTCTTCTCACTTCTTTTTCTATTTTCTTTTTTCAATTAATTTAGAGGGGTATGGTATTGGTATGGTTAAGGATGAATTGGTATGGTGTTGGTAAGGTGTTGGTAAAGCTGATGTGGCGCTGATGTGGCAACAAAAATGAGGGATATGAGGGGTACGGTTAAGGATGACCTAAGACAATCTGAATGAATAATCTCGGTTTACTCAAAAAGAAGAGAAAAATGGGAAATTACGTATATGCCCATGAAGATTATGTATGATTCAATAAAGCTTGGTGAATCAAATGGGAAAATGTTATTGTTGTGAAATAGTGGAAGCGGGTTTTGATGGATGAAATGAGAAAATGTTATCCTTAAGCTATTAGTATCCAATTCTCTTAAGCTCACAACCTCACAATTAACCTTCTGAAACCCTCACACACGCGCACCATAGACACACACAACACACGCTTAAACTCAGCGGAGGGTAGAAACCGTCGATCCTCCAACCCGCTGTCGGCGTACCGACAACTTGCTGAGCCCACCAGGCCGGCGGTCTCCAACCCGCCGAACCCAACAGCCGGATATGCATGGCCTTACTATGACGGCGATGTAATTGTGACATATTAAAACGATGTTTTTGTTGTTGTCAAGATTATACTATCCATAAGGATAAATAAGTCATTTTGGTATTTGAGTTTTCCAAGAATGATTGGTGATTGTTTGCATAAATGTGTTTATTATTATAAGGTCATTTTGGGTCATTTACCAACTTCTTACCGAATAAGAGTATCTCCAACAGTTTCTTCAAATTTGAGAATATGGGGATTTTAGGCACACAAAAATTGCTCCAAAAGCTTCCCAAAACTATTTTCAAAATGAAGAAAGCATGAGAAAGAATGGATTTTTCTCCAATATGAAGATAATCCCAAAAAAATGTACTAAATATGATACCAATAGAAAACTTAAAAAAAAAAATGAAAAATTAAGGAGATATAGTTTTTAATAGATAAGATGAATATTTAATCATTGTTAAAATCTTGAAAATGGGGAATCTTTTATAGATGGTTATAACTTTTTTTTTTTTTAGATTTTGACTTTCCCTTCTACATTTTAGAAAATTTTTGGAGACTTTGTTGGAGATGCTCTAAACACTTACCAACAAGGTATTCATCTTTATTTGTCTTATCATGTAAGGTCTTTGGCCATTAAAATAGATTGTTAGTAAACACTTGTCGAGTAAAAGTTGTTTCCTATACTTATTGGGTAAGCCCATCGTCTTTGTCTTATTTCTTTCCGGATAAGTTTTTTGGTCATTGTCGTGTTCAATCAATAAGGTAAATGATATCCTAAACGCTTACCGGGTAAGCGTTTAGTGAACGGCCCCTTGATTTATTATTCTACAAAATTAAAAATATGAATCATTCAACCAAATACATGTTGTCTTGTAAGTTCTAATTGGTTGGAAGATAACAAACTTTACGTATATACTATGACTTAGTTTGGTGCTTCAGTATGTTTTTGTTTAAAGAGGGTTACTTTATGGGTGTACAAAATAAATAGACCAACGATAAATAACTGAACGTTCTTTTTTTCGTTAAAGTTTTTCAAGGTATTTATTTCGCATCACCACATCAACGCTAAATTAAAACCATTGTCTGGAATCGCATTTATTGGGCATGTGAAATTCGAAAGCGATTAATGTATAGGATTGAAGGAATAATGGTTGGGTTCATTTATAGTTGTTGTTCAGTAAGAGTGCACACAACGTCTCACGTTACAACTTTACGTGTACTAGTACATCCATGTATACAAGGAGCCTCGTTGTAAAATATCAACGGATTAGTTACACATCCATGACAAATGTATGTTTATATAATACATGCATCTGTGTCTACTAAAAAACTATTAAACACGTTTTCCAATTTTGATAATGAACTTTTTTGGCCTCAAGGATGTGAATGTTGCGCATCTTTGGCAATAGATGAGTAATTGGTCAAGGCACGTCTTATATATTTGTTTTTGTCCTTTTGGTCCAACAAATATTAGAAATAATATTTTTTCTTAGGTGTTGGGAAGGATACTATATATGTTAGTTTAGAACGTGAGGCGAACCGAGGCATATGAGCCTGAACCGAGGCGAAAGTGATCCGTTGTGAAGACTTGGATAGCGATAAGAAAAACATTGATCAACAATTGGATGATCACAGATCAAAAGATAAAGGATAGAGTCTAACAATATTATCTTATTGTTAATTATCAGTGGACACTTATGTAGCCAAAAAAATCCTACTAAAAGTATAAAACCATATGAAGAACTACAAATTGGAGATCAAGAAGTATGAATAAGATGTACTAAGATTAACCTTTCTTAACCCCAATGGGGCAGCCTACTGGTTAAGGCTTGGGGTTAGGGAAAACCCACCCAAGTTCGAATCCGGAGGTGAGCAACCAGGGGCCACTGAGTATTAATCCCGGGGGAGTATGCTTTAGCTCTCGGTAAAAATTATCAAGGATGTAGTCTGGGCAAACCCAGGTGAACCTTATCTAAAAAAAGATTAGCCTTTCTTTAATGAGGTCTAGGATATAATAATGTTTTATAAGCTTATATGCATATCAAAATTCAAAGTCAATACATATAACAAACATGACGTACTCTTTACATTTTAGTTGAGAAAAAGCCTATTCACAAGTAAGGTTATGTTGTTTACATGAAAGTTCAAGGTAATGCTTTACATCACATAATTATCTTCTCATTGTTTTGGTTTATATGGTGTGCTTGGAAAATTAAAACTAAAAAAAATTTCAACGCATATAAGATTTTGGCTTAAAATGAGGTGTTTTAGATTGCTCAAAACGTTCATGATATGTATCTAAGGGGTTGTTTACCAAATTTTCTATTAAATCCTGTATGGATAAACGTGTCTGTCCGGATAAATTTGTCTCTTCGGTTAAATTCATGTTGTTTACCTTTTTACATGAATCGATACTCTGTACAACAAAAATGACTAATCTACCCCTGAATTAGATTTTGAACTTGTTCACCAATTATTAAACGATTTCAATCAAAATCACACAGCTATTGTTCATCAAACCAAAAAGCTACATTCATCATCAAACTATTTTAACATTAAAACATATCGAACTATTTAAACAAAAACAATGTTTAACTAGTTAAATTAAATTCAAAAGAAAAAACCAACATACATCTGCTAAAACCAAAACCACTGCAAATCCATAGCTATTCAAACCAATACCAAATGTACTATTGCTCCATAAAAATTGCAGAAATAAATTGTTGTGGTGGTGAAATCGCATAAGGTGAAATGGCAAGAACTATCAGGTAGAAATCGCAGAAACAAATCGAATAAGAGAGGTAGCGAGAGGTTCAGATCACCGGCGGGCCGCCGAGAGCTAACGGCGGCGAGATCTACCTGTTGTGGATGGCAAGACCTACCTGTTGTGAACGGCGAAAGCTAACGACGACGGATATCCACTTGTTGTGAACGCGCGAGAGATGACGGCGATGAGAGGTTCAGATCACCGGCGTCGGCGAGAAATCATCCCTGTATTCTTGGAGCTGCTAGGGTTCTTGAGAGAGAGGGAGGAAGGGAGGGAGGGAGGGGGAGAGAGAGAGTGAATGGGTAGTTGTGGCAAGTTTTTTTTTTAAACCCTTATCCAAAGAATGGTTGAACGGAGACAAGAGCACCCCCTTCTTACTGAGCGAATAAGCCGGTTTCTGAGCCATTAAGTCGTAAGTAAACACCTTCATGCGTCTGTGCGAATAAGCCAGATTTCCCATTAAGCTCATTAAATCGTTACTAAATAGCCTCTAACTCACATTATATCCAAGGTAAATAAATACCATTTTTTCTTTTTTGCTTATTGAAATTTGAAAAATGTTGATCTTTTTTTAATCATCATCGTAAAGTAATAAATAATCATCTAAAATCATTTTATCTAAAATCGTCCCTCTCAAGCGGTCAAGCCCTAATTTTCAGTTTCAAGCCCTAATTTCAGTCTGCTCGATTTCTCCATCAATCGATCGCTCGATTTCTCTCTTAATCTCTCAATCAATCAACAATCTTTGCTCGCTGTTCTCAATTGGTAAGTTTTCACCACCGATTTCCTAACATATTTTTTGGTTTTTCTATTGAATCAATCCCTCCATGGCAATTTCCTATGTTTCAGGTTGCTAGGGTTTTGAAAAAAACTAGGGTTTTGAAAAAACTAGGGCTTTTTGTTGGCTAATTTCAACGGTTTACGATGTCGGTAACGGCGGGTGTTAGCGATACTGTGATAGCGGTTAGGGATAAGCTTAGAGGTAAGATTGGGCAGACGAAAGTGAAGAGGTATTGGCCCGGTAAAGCTCCCGAGTGGGCGGATGATGGTGATGAGGAGGGCGATATGCGTATGGCTAGGTCGGTCGCGTTGGAGAAGGCCTTTCCTAGCAGGGAAGAAGATTCCGGTATTGTGAAAAGAGACGACCCTAGGCTGCGTCGGTTGGCGGAGAATAGGTTGGACAATAAGGAAGAAGTACGAGCCGATCATAGGCGGATTCGGCAAGCGGAGATTATTTCGACCGAGGAAAAGGAGCAGAGGAGGCAAGAGAGGTTGGAATTTGAAGAAGATGACGAGGATGCGTTGGATGAACGGAGGAGGCGGATTAGGGAGAAGTTGCTTCAGAGGGAGCAAGAGGAGGCGGCTGCGATGATTCCGGAAGAAGAGGAAGAGGAGGAAGAAGAGGAGTCGTCGGAGTACGAAACGGATTCGGAGGAAGAGCAGATGGGTATGGCTATGGTGAAGCCGGTTTTTGTGCCGAAATCGGAGAGAGATACGATTGCGGAGCGTGAGAAGATCGAGGCGGAAGAGCGTGCAATCGAGGAGTTGATGAAGAGACGGGTGGAGGAGCGGAAGGTGGAGACGAAGCAGATCGTTGTCGAGGAGATACGCAAAGATATGGAGATTCAGAAGAATCTGGAAGCCGAGGCTAATATCGCTGATGTGGAAACAGACGATGAGCTGAACAAGGCTGAAGAAGACGAAGCGTGGAAGGCTCGGAAAATTGCTAGGATTAAACGAGATCGGGAGGATCGTGATGCGTTGGTGAAGGAGAGAGAGGAGATTGAGAGGGTTAGAAATATGACCGAGGAAGAGAGGAGAGAGTGGGAGAGGAAGAACCCGAAACCTGCTGCCGCTAACAAGCAGAAGTGGAGGTTCATGCAGAAATACTATCACAAGGGTGCATTCTTTCAGGACGATCCCGATGATACGGCTGCAACGGTTGGTTCGGATGGCATTTTCCAACGTGATTTCTCTGCGCCAACGGGAGAGGATAAGATGGACAAGACTATTTTACCGAAAGTTATGCAGGTCAAGCACTTTGGTCGTAGTGGAAGAACGAAATGGACTCACCTTGTCAACGAGGATACTACTGATTGGAATAATCCGTACGTACATTCTCTTTTATGCATTGCATCTTTGTGAATTTATTTTTATATCTTATGCATCAATGTGGTTGACCTGCTGAACTATTGATCTCTCATCTCCCAATTTGTCTTAACTTTTATTTTGATGCTGCAGTGTTAGTGTGTTACTGTGTGAGAGTACATGATTATTTGGTGAATGCTCGATTTTTTTGGTGGTGGGTTCTAGAAATTTTTGCTGTTTGTAGATTGGATAGAATTTTTTGAATAATTCTAGTGTTTTCTTTGATTGGTCAGCTCGTAGTGAAAACATGTAAAAGGAACAGTTTGCTAAACCGCTATGTTTTAATCAGTTCGGCGAGCCTCTCAATGTAGCCTTGTGAGACTGCTCAGGGTTTGCTGAAGCTACATTAAATATTTTATTGATGTAGCACCTAGGATCGTAAGTAGATGCTTGTGTACTGTTAATAGCAGTAGGCTACTGATTAAGTTTCAGAAATCCTGCTTAAACATAAAACCTAAAATGCTTGAAACCCACTGTGTGCACTAAGAAGCCCAAATTATATAGTTGGCAAATCACAAGGGTGAAGAGCTATATCCAATGACGCATGTCATCCTACTATCTTTAAGGGTTTATATTCCCACAATCCCACTCTTGGGCTTGGGGTCTTCTAGGAAACAACACCTTTGTCTCCTGAGAGGCTGCGACAGAGGTCATGTATGCATACATACATCCTACCCCTACGAGACCCTGCCTCTAGGTGGGATATATTGGGTTCTTTAGTTTCACTCGATTAATCTCACCCTTGGGTTTGAATATTTAAACAATAAGAGAACCTTAATGGAGCAGGGGAGTTTGACAAGAAATAGAATTAGTGGAAGTTCCTAAAACGAGAAGGTGTATAGAGAAGCACCAAAAGCATGGGATACTGGGTGAAGGTATTATCAACAGGATACTTCCTTCAGCTATGCAACCCAAGGATTCTTATCCACCCATGATACATAAAGATAGCTTCATATGTGTGTGTGTGTGTGTGTGTTTGTGTGTGTGGAGAGTGAAGTGAGGTTCAGGGGAAAACTCCAAAAAAAAAAGGAAAATTGGGGAACACACTCATAATCCTTCATCTGTACATATGTATGTATGTATATGTGCATCCAAGTAATTGAAAGATTTCCAGACTAACAAATTACTAACAAGTTACTAGTATGCACATATGTGCATACGTACAGATGAACAATTACTAGGGTGTTCCTTAGTTTTTCATTCTTTTTGCGGTTTTCCACAAAACATGGCCCTATAAATGTATATAATAATTACATTATTTGTTATCCCAAACTTCCTTGTATCAACCAACATACATTGCCCATTCACTCTACTCAAGTTTTATCACCTTCTATTGTAATTTCTTCTTTCTTATATATCAGGCTACACGCAACCTCATCCATCAACAAGAACTAGATTCGTCCGGCAACAAAAATGAGTGAAAGGCGGCAAGCTTTAATTCATGAAATATT
Source organism: Centaurea solstitialis (assembly GCA_030169165.1). Taxonomy (NCBI): domain Eukaryota; kingdom Viridiplantae; phylum Streptophyta; class Magnoliopsida; order Asterales; family Asteraceae; genus Centaurea; species Centaurea solstitialis. The sequence continues at coordinate 103,284,327 of CM058040.1, forward strand.
TACACAAAGTAGGATCTCATTATCTCGACTTGGCTACATGCTCGAATACAATATGCAACTCGCAACCCATATCTCAAATCTCAATTAAACCATGAATAACAAATACAACTTACAACCATCACTTCCACATAACATCAAGTAAAGCAACTACCACCAAATGGTCTAAAGATTTTGCACAGACAACTCTACGGATTAATGCGTGCAAATATAACCCAAATACAAATCCTATGAAAATGTCCCTAAACGCACCTTTTGCCGCTTGGCCCTCGTCTCATGATCAAGTCTAGACCTTGGACCTTTCGAGGCCATTACTTCCTCACAATTCAGGACATCACTTCAACAATCCTGCATCATAAACCAACAACAGCAATCCAAAAACAATCACTTCTCTTTCTAAAATCAAAATTCCCACAATCAATTATCACAAAAACTTCAAACCACACCCATGAATCCAGCTCAGTTTTCCAAGAATCATAACAATAAATACACAACAAAATACCCAAAATTAACCCCAATGTGCTAGACTGCACTCCTCAAATAAACAACAACATATCCAAAAAACCCAAAAATGCATAAACATTTCTTCACAAAAATGTACTAAACCAAAACCTCCAAAAACCAAATTCCACACTCAGCTAACAACAAATCACAACACAACCCATTTCAGCTTCTTCTTTTTTCTTTCTTTTTCCATAAAACCCATGAAGCAAAACCAACAAATCTTGCTTGGAAACACACACACCAACAACAATTGCATGCACACGTACACACACATATATTATATTTATATATATATATATATAAAGATTGAATCACTGACCAGCTGTAGAACAAGAAAAGGAAAAGCTCATCGATCTTTAAAGAAAGAAAGAAACCCCCTTCAGAAGGAGCAAATCGGTTGGTTTTTCTGGTGGATTTTAGGGTTTCGGAAACGGTTTAAGCGCCGACGAGTGGTTCAGATCCGGTAATTTTTTTTTTTTATAAATTTAAAGAAAAATAAATTTGGGGAAAAGCGAAAGAGAAAAGAAAGGGTCTCTGTGAATCTTGAAGGTGGGATTGAATTGTTAGGGCAAAAAAGAGGGGAAAGAAACGGAGATTGACGGAGTAAAATCTTGACGGCTGAAATTGTTGAGCTTATTTATATAGATTAATTATTAAGACGTCTGAAAAAGGGGGAATGAATAATCGATTTTACCAAAAAGAAGAGATGAAATGGGAAATTACGTATATGCCCATGAAGATTATGTTTTTTTAAGGGTTTGATTTGATAGATTAATTTAGGCTGTGTTTGGTAAAAATAAGCTAGTTTATAAGCTAGTTCATCCAAATATGTATCAGAAGCTAGCTTTATAAGTTAGCTTTTTGAAACGCTACTTTGAGTAGCTTATGAGAAGCTTATTGTAGTTTTTTCCAATTATACCCTTATTAATATTAATTATTAAATTCAAAGATACTCTTTTTGGTCATTTTACATACTCATAAGCTAGTTTTTGCCAAACATAATTTGTTCATAAGCTAGCTTATCAGCTACTAGCAAGCTTATCAATCAACAGCTAGTTTATCAGCTATCAACTACCAGCTAGCTTATAAGTTACGTTTGCCAAACATAACCTTAATAAAGTTGGGTGGATGAAATGGGAAAATGTTATTGTTGTAAAATAGTGAAAGCGGGTTTTGATGGATGAAATGGGAAAATGTTATCGTTACTGATATCGATGGTTTGTTTTGATGGTGATGAAATATGTGAACTGGATGTAGTTGTTGTGATACATGGAGACGATGTTTCTTTTGTTGTTATCAAGATTATACTATTTGTAAGGGTAGATGAGTCATTTTGGTATTTGAGTTTTCAAAAAATGATTGGTGATTGTTTGCAACTTTGCATAAATGTGTTTATTATTATAGGTCGTTTGCGGCCATTTACCAACTTCTTATCGGATAAGAGCATCTTTAACAGTTTTTCCAAAATTGAGAATATGATGATTTTAGGCAAAAATTTTGCTATAAAAGTTTCCTAGAACTATTTCTAAAGGAAGAAAGTACGAGAGATAATGGGTTTTTCTTCAACTATGGAGATAGTCCCAAAAATGATAATCAATATGAAATTAAAAAAATGAAAAGTTATGGAGAGAAATAGTTTTTAATAGATAAGAAATTTATTTCCTTGGAGTGGCAATCATGTAATTAAAAGAAATTTCAATGTCAAATTTATATTTTTCCTGGTAAATATGTTATCTATTTTATATTATTTGAAAAAGGAAAATTATAGTTTTTCTAACAAAAATAATCACATTAAAATATATATATATATATATATATAGGTGAAAGTTCAATTGCAAACCACCTTTTCATTGTGAACGTGAGGACAACCCAGAGCGCGACACGTGGCAACGAACTTTCACACACGCGCGACCTTCCCCGCGATCTAGTGTTATTCAGTCTGAATAACAGTGTTATTCAGACTGAATAACACTAGGTCGCGGGGGAAGGTCGCGCGTGTCACTGATTTTTGGCGATTTTAGTGTTATTCATACTGAATAACGCTTTATTCAGACTGAATAAAGCGTTATTCAGTATGAATAACACTAAGTTGCGAAAATTCAAAGTGACACGTGGCGCGCTCTCGTTTGTCCTCACGTTCACAATGAAAAAGTGGTTTGCAATTGAACCCACCCCTATATATATATATATAATCATATCAATCAAAACTAAATCGTGGTATGAAGCATTTTAATCCATGAAATTGTCTTTTAGACCATCTCCAATGGGGTCACCAAATCTTATACTAAACACTAAATTTGGTGTAAATGTTACTATTTACATCTCCAGGGGTCACTATTTTTCACACTAAATTTAGTGTGATGAATAGTATCACACTATATTTGGTGTAACACTATTTTTTACACTATTTTTAACACTACTTTTCAATGTAATTGGTGTAAAAAATAGTGTTACCCATTGGAGAAGATTTACTAGTAACACTAAATCTTACACTATTTTTTACACTATTTTTGACATTTGGTGTAAAAAATAGTGTTACCCATTGGAGATGCTCTTAGGTAGTGTTTGATACACAGACTAAATGGGACATGATAGGATGGAGCAAAACTAGACAGGATAGGACGGGGCAGAACTAATTATCCGTTCTACGTTTAGTTCGACTAGTATGAGATGGACCAAATCAACATAAGAAATTATTATGAACTAGGAATCATACAAATATTAATACAACATAATAATGCATACAAATCTTCTACACAAAATAGAACAAAGTACAAATGAAAACAGAAAGAGAAACCGATCTAACGGTTACAAAGCTCGGGATCTTTCCTTTATCTGTACGAACAAAAAGTGCCAAGTACAACGGTACATTCAATACCACAAACGCAACACAAAGTACCATATGCACTATCATGGTCTCGTAGTATGCTCTTAGGGTTTCGGTACCCATGGATACCACCAGTTTTGTAACGAACCCTAGAAAGCACACCAGATTGACCATCGACAAGGTGGCCACCATCGTTAGCAATGGCGACGACCCTCCAAACTCCATTATCTCCTTCTCGTATCTCTCGCGACGCTCGTGGTCCGTCACCTTTGAACTGATTACGAACGACAAGTCAGATCCCAAGATGGTGTCAAGTAACGCAAAGAGGTACGAGCTCGTTCGTTTGTACAACCAGATTCTCCCGTCGTTCCACCATTCTCTCGTGGTCCCCCCGCACCTGAGAAACTCGAGGTATTCGTATGCGGAGATCGAGACTATAATGTACGCAAATGGAAGAAACCATACGCTTGATACCTGAATGTTGTGAGCACACTCCGATAGTTTTTTAAAATAGAGAAAATAAAAATAAAACATTCCATCAAGAAATACATTCAACTCCAACACTCCTTGACTCTCGAGAAATTCAGTATTGATTACAGGTAAATTGACTCAAATAGCCATTATATACTCCACCATTGGTCTCCTAGCCATTTCTCTCCTAGATTTACCAAATGTCACTACATACGAGATAAATTGCGGACTTAGCTAGAAAAACACAAAGAAATATGATACGATCTATTTTTTCGTTAAATATTTCTATCGTGGTTAGCAATTGCGGATAGGTTTGTAATTCTTCTAAGGAAAATTGACCAAATATGTTTTTTAGCTAGGTTTGGAAATTACGGACATGGATATTGCAGATGTAGTAACATTTGAGTAATCCCGGGTTAAAAATGACTAGGAGATCAATGTTAAAGTGATATAATGAGTATTTGAGTCAATTACCCTTAATTATACCATTAACATATTCAATACATCTAATATTCCAACAAAGTTTCTCCATTTAATTGGTAAAAAAAAAAAAAAAAATCTCCCTACTAGTATTCAAATTACAAAATTAATAATCCAGCACACCAGTAAGTTATTTTAGTATTCATGTTGATCGTAAATGACTACTAAAATAACTTACACTGTGTAGTAAATTATTAACTTCTACTTACAATCGACATGACTACTACTGAAATAACTTACTTTGTAGTGAATTATTAACTTTTATTTACGATTGACATGACTACCTATACAGATGTACAATTTTGTTTTACGAGATTGTAATGTGCACAAGTAACGCTAATCAACCACGTACCGTCGGGAAAAGTGAAACGCCGTTCAAAAGGCAAAGCGAAGGGACGATGACGTAATACAACGTTGGCAAAGATGAAGGGGACCATAGACAGTACATCATATAGCCCATCAGAAGACCCGGGTGCACCCTTCCGATCCCGTACCAAGCCGGGCTATACCTCGAGAGTAAGATCTGTAAATCGCCCTCGGACCACCGTTTATGCTGCACGAGGACCTGGTCGACCGTGGTTGCGGCAACGCCCAGAAATGCCTCCCGTTTTGGATTGTGATACACCGATTTCCAGCCTCGGCAGTGGATCGATAGTCCCGTTATCACATCTTCGACTGGACAACCATACTTCAAGCCGATCTAGGACACAAAATCTACACATTAATTGCAATATATGGCTATCGCCGACAGAAGAAACCGTCGAAAATAATTTGGTCATCAAAACACACTACAACAACATTGAGTTTATAGGACACCTAAAATAAATTAAGTGTCCTAACACGGGGTTTTATAGGAGGACCAAACAAAAAAGCGTCTTATCTTAAAGTGTTACAAAAAGTTTGTAGGACTGCTTTTGTGCGTCGTATCAAGTTTTATACAAACATTTTTTCAAATAAAGCATCATATTAACTAATTTATACGACACTATTTGAAAATAAGTGTTCTATAAACACAATTCTTCTTTAACAAAATGGGTTTATAGGACGTTTTTCAAAATGTCTTATAAAGCTAGCTAATATGACATTTTATTTTGAAATTGTTCTAAAAACTTTTTACGACGCTCAAAAAGCGTTTGATAAACTTATTGTAACACTTTTAGATAGAACGTTTTTTTATTTGGTTTTATAAAATATTTTATTAGGAAGCTGATTATTTTAAAAATCCGACGGCTTGTACAGAATTACCGACAGAAGTATGAAACGGAAAATAAACGCATTAAACCTCATTTCCCCATTCGGTATCGATTTCGTAGGTGCAGCTCGCAAGACTCTTTGTTTTCTCGATCACGTTTTCCGTTGTTTCTTTGTGATCGTTCTCTGTTTTCCAACTGATTCTACTTTCATCATCGAAGCTTTTCCCTAATAGAATCTCTCTACGGTGAAAGCAGCCGGTTCCGATATATAAAGGTCCGCCAAGGCCATCCAAACCGTGGAAATCTCCCTTCACCAATTAATTGATCAACAAAATACACGTTAAATCAAAAAAAGCCGGATTAATTCAAACGCATATAGAGATTTACGTCTTTCACCTCACGGATTATTCTAAGATAACCACAGTAAACATCGTTCTTTGTAAGATTATCGAAACACTGCGGGCACTGCACGAAAGCGATTTCGTGGCCTTTTTCTTCATCCATGAAGAAACAAAGGGCATCTCTCACCGTGTCACGGCTATTCGAGTACATATCACAGTCAACGTTCAGAATTATTGGTCCATTGCTAATCATCGACGACACTCGTATCTACATCAAAATATCGTTAAATGAGAAAATTGAGGTTTCAAGATACATACATGTATATTCAGGGAAAACCTAAAAGAACGTCCTTGTATCCTTAATCTGGATGGTATGCACTTGTGCATATGAATAATTTAGGGAAAATTGCCGAAAAGGGTAACATAAATGTTCAAAAAATCCAATCAGGGGAACGTACATTTTTTTTTGCCGAGAAAGGACTATACATTTAATTTTGTCATAAAAAGGGAAAGAGTAACCGGTAACTTGTACAACCAGTTACTCTTCCCCATTTTTTGACAAAATCAAATATATAGTCCTTTCTCGGCAAAAAAATATACGTTCCCCTGATTGGATTTTTTAGACATTCATGTTACCTTTTCCGGCAAAATCAGTAAGTGGTGATGGGAGTGGGTGGCAGGGAGTGGTGGGGGCAGTGGGTGGTGAGGAGTCATGGGTTGCAGCGGGTGGCGGTGGGTGGCAGGGGACGTGGGTGGTGGTGGTGCTTGTCTGCTTGACTCGCCTACCTCAACGCAATTAGATGTTGAATTCTAAGAAAGAGGGGGGATGGGTGGTGGGTGGCAGTCGGTGGCGGTGCGTGGCGATGGCAATCGATGGCGGTGCGTGGCTATGGCAGTCGATGGCGGTGGGTGACGATGAGTGGTGGTGGCGGTCAACTTCGATCAACGCTGATCAAAGGTGTGATGGTGCTAACTGGACTATCACTTGGACAAATTAAACACGTCACCTGGTTACCGCTGACTAAGCAACCATCAAGTTAAATCATGTCACATTCCTTTTTTTTTTGACAAAATCAAATGCATAGTCATTTCTCGGCAAAAAAAAAATGTACGTTCCCTAATTGGATTTTTTTGACATTTATGTTACCTTTTTCGGCAATTTGATGGTGCTGACTGGACTGCCACTTGGACAGACACGTCAGCAGGTTACCCGCTGACTAAGCAATCATCAAGTTAATCAGGTCACATTCCCTTTTTTTGACAAAATCAAATGCATAGTCCTTTCTCGGAAAAAAAAATGTACGTTCCCTTGATTGGATTTTTTTAACATTTATGTTACCTTTTTCGGCAATTTTCCCAATAATTTAAGTTGTTTTACGGTTTTTATGTTATAAATTATTTGTATGAACAAGTGCATACCGTCCAGATGAATGGTACCAAGGTCTTCCTTGGATTTCCATTTTTTGAGGGTTTCCCTCGAATCTAAAACCAATTTTCATGAACCCCGTGAGACCATATTATACTTGAAATTTCACAGCATAACTTTGTGAAGGTAATCTTCACAGTGTTTTTGCTATGAAGGTTCAAATTCTTTTTTACCTTCACAATATATTACTTTGAACTTTCAAATGTAAAAATATGGTTGTCACACGTCTCACGGGAATCCAACCCTATATATGTAGGGGGTGTTTGAGATTGCTTATGTAAAGTGTTTATTGACTTATTTCATCTTGGAGGATGAGATAAGTCACTTTTAGTGTTTGGATGGGGTAAAACACAAAAGTATTTATGGCTTTACCAAAAAGGGGATAAGAAGTTTTTGAAAAGTCATTTCATTCTATTTTATGGACTTATTTAGAACAACTTATCAATTTTTTTAGTTATCTTACATGTATAAGCAATCTCAAATACTCTCTAAAAACCAACTTATCACTTATTATTTTTGGTACCATCATGAGTTAATCGAAACACTTTTTTGACACCACATAAGTTGATAAACACTTTTACGAACAAGTGTAAGTTGTTATAGATAAGCAATCCCAAACACCCCCATAGGAATTTAGAGTAAACGGTGTAGTTACTCCCTACCATTTTTTTTGAACGGCATAGTTACTCCCTACCATACCGCCACGTCTACTTTTCACTTACCACTCACCACTTAGACACCATTTAGACCTGTAGAAATCACATCACCACTACACCTAAACTACCACTCACAACACTCTCTCACCTCACCCATTCACATCTCCACCACACCAAGTGGAAGAGACCACACCCTCAATTGCTCACGCATGGGGTGATGGAATCATACCACATCCACCATCCAAGTGGTACCACCTTCTACCACACCCACTCCGTTCACTCTTACTGTGTTTTCATGTGACCCATAAAATAAGATTAATAAAGTACAAAAGTAACTACTTACCAAAGCATTCATGGCTCCAGCTTTGAAGTTATGGAAATGATCTGGTCTCTTCTCCCTAGCCATATATATTAATTTTGGAAGGCTATTCCCCTCTCTATCTTGATTATGATCAAGTAAAATCTGCAAAAATATGGAGTTAATGAGACTTATTTCATCTTTGAATTCATCGTATTAAGGTGTTGAATCGAGAAAAAAAATATAAGACTTGAGCTTGAATAACTTTTTTAAAATGATGGACTCATTAATAGCCCGGAATTTGAAGGGTATACTTGGACAATGGCTCCATGATCCCGTGAAGATGTAAAAGAATCCCATTCCGCAAATCCTTGGTGCTCTAAGCGTAATTCTTCAGGAACTTTCTGTTCTTTGAAACATTTTCGATCCGATCCTTCATTTCTTCGAACAATCTCTGCACCCACAACAAATACCTTCAAAATTCTAGGTAAACGTATATTAAGAAGTTGAACTCGGTGTTTTTAACCATAGATGTCCAAAACCAGTTTCCATAATTATGGGACCTTTAGGATAATTGCCTAGAAAATCTCAATCTTGGTCTTTATTTGCTAACCTAGTCCCTATGAGAGTATCTCCAATAATTTAGCTATAGGTTTGAGTTTTGGTAAGAAGTCATGTTTTCCTGAGCAGCATTAGAAAAAGGGTTGTCAACCATCGGGTGGACGTTAGGGTAAGATACACCGGGTTGTTTCTAAAGTGCAAGGGAGGATGTGAGATTAAAACTGTTAACTGAATCGGTGCTTAAGCTTTATTCATTCAGTCTGAATAGTCATGCTTTATATTCAAATTGAATACAAGTTTTTATTCAGTCTGAATAAAGCTTTATTTAGACTGAATAAAGCATGAATATACTGAATATTACCACGTGGCGCGATACTAATGGTCCTCACGTTCACAATGAAAGATCAGTTCACATTTGAACCTAACCTTATATATATATATAAGCTATTGTAAAAAAGAAAAAAAAAAGAGGGAGAGGGAGATCATATTTATTTCTTTTCAATAAGGTATATATCGAAAATAAATGTTTATAGAAATAATATTTTGTCAAATGTATAAATTAATTTTAGTAATATAGTGAAGACTAGAATTACTAAAATAGATTAGTGATGGATTTGGATGAATTTTTTTTACAAAGATTCTGACTTTTGGTAGTCAATATTTTAGAAAAATTATAACATAATTGTTACGGGTGCTCTAAACAAAAATTTCTACAACAATGTCAATTACCTGAACGACGGTGAAATCTTGACGACGTATTGTATCTGAAGGGTTAGATGTTGATTTGAAGTAGGCCGCCGGCGATGCGGGCTCCACTTTGTAATTTCGACAGTACGGCAACCAGTGTTCGGAGAAGGCGGCAGCCTGAGTCAAAGCATAGAAGGTAACTTTAGAGCCGCCGTCGTCAGAAAGATAAACGGAGAGTTTTTCCGGGGGATAGTCATATGCCATGACCGATAACACAGTGCTGATCACCATCATTGGTGGCTCTATCACGGGGTCCGCCGTGCAAACGAATATGTCCACTGCCGGCAACTCGTTCTCGTATCTGTTTTAATTGAAATAACCGCTATGAAATTTATTACGAAATTTGTTAAAATTGTGATTATACATCGTGTTAAATGTTTTTGTTACTAGATCATTTTAGTAATTTTGAATTATTAGTTATTCTTATAAAATAGGTCCAATAACGATTACTTAATTATTATTGTGAATTTTGATATTTGTTAATTATTATTATTTTATATTTGAGAGAGTATATATGCTAAGTTTCTAGTAGACAACGAAGGAAATCAAAATCAATTTGGATATGACTTTGGAGGCTATCAAATTGTATTAAAGTAAGGAATTTTACAAATTTTGAAGACTGTAATTTAGTCGTTATTTTAAATAAAAATGCAAAAGAATCCAAATTAGTCTATATTATTCGATCTTGAGGAGAATATTATATTTCATTAATTATTCCCTCCAACAGAGTAAAAATTGTTTATAAATTTTTATACTGAAATGACAAATCTATATTATATTTAGAAAATATAATTAATGTCAAAATTATTGTTTTAAAAACATTTTTTATAAAGTTTTTGACATAAATAGTTTATTTTAGTCATTGATATTTTACATTAAAGACATAGGAGAGTTGGGTTATAGCGAGAAATTAAGTTAAGAAAGAAGTGTGAGAAATGATTATTAGTTGTAGGTGTAATGGTGTATATTTGGATGAGATGTAGTGAGACATATCAATCCCGTATCAAAAGTGGTTCATAGGCTGGTTTAAAGTTAAAAGGGGTCTAGAGTTTAGATTAATTCACTTCTTACGATTCTCACATTAACTCAAGTGGCTAAAATTGCTTACCGAAGAAAAAAGTTCCAATTTGGTGGTTGATAATGTTAAGGAATTGTTTACCAAACACTTACCCGATAAGAACGTATCCTTAAAACTTAACACTATCACTTACTTTTCGGGTAAGATTTCAGTTCACCAAAATTCAATCGTATGCAGTAGTTTACCCGGTAAACAAGAACCGAAATAATAGTCGTCACCCTCACTTATTGAGTAAGACTTTTGGCCTTTCACCTTTTCCCCGTTACTAGTCGCTAAGCCGCTAAGGTTATTTAACTTCATAAGGACTTACCCAGGTTAGTTTTGATAAACAACCTATAAGTTAAAGTGATAACTCTTATGGGTCATTTACTAAGCGCCTAACGATATCATTTACCTTATAAATTAAGCATGGCAACGACCGACAAACTTACCGGTGAGAAACAAGACAATGAGTCAATGACTGACACTCTTAACCGCTAAGCATGGTAAACGACTTTTATCCGGTCAGTGCTTAGCTGACTTAAAATAATTATCAACAATCCATATGTTGATGCAAATCAAGTTCAAAGTTAAGAAAAGAGGAGGTTGATGGACCTTTGGGAGAGGCGTTGCTTGAAGGTGCGACGATAGGTGGGACTCCATCGAACCGATTGGGTCAAAATCCAATAGAGACCGAGCCATACCTCGGCGGCAAACATTCCGATCCACACCCATCTCCGGTAACCGGCTGCCGGAGGCGGCAGTTGTGTTGCTCTGTAAATCCATATCCAGATGATGCTCACTAACACAGTGGTTGCAAACACTTTATATGTCTTCCTCCCTTTTCCACCTTCTGTCTCAAATAATCCACCATCTCTTTCCTCCATTTTTCTTCTCTCTCTCTCTAGATCTATAGCTATCTCTTACCTTCTCTATCTCTATCTCTCCCTCCTTCCATATATAGAGATAGACCGTGTAATTTGTATTAACCATGTTAACTGACCGGTAAGGTTTCTTCATTTTCCCATATTTTTGCTTATGTGGGTCATCTTCTGATATTTTAGGAATTAATTTAAAAAAATTAAATTAAGAACTCAATCTTTGCTATTGATTAAAATGATCAACACAAATGAGATTAAAATGATGAATGATGAATGCCATATATAATATTCAATCTGAATAATCATTTTTATTATGCATTATTCAAGGTGAATATTATATATTATTCAAGGTGAATAATACAATATTCGGACTGGATAATACTGAATGCTATAATATTCAGTCTGAATGATGTATTATTCATCATGAATAATGCATAATATTCAGTCTGAATAATCTTGTACTATTCAGACCTAATAAGAGACAAATAGGACATGGGTGCGGGTGGCGCGCTCTCAGTTGTCCTCACATTCACAATTAGATTTAAGTTTTTATTTGAACCTCCCCCATATATGTGTGTGTGTGTGTGTGTGTGTGTGTGTGTGTGTGTGATGAGAAGTGCTAAAAAAATGTAAAGTGGAGAAGTGATCTCTAGCCGCTCATCCGGTCAAAAATTACGGCTTTAACCGCGAAGCACCGGATAATTCCCCACATAAGCCGCAGAAGACGGAATGGTAGTTTCGTAACTTTTACAAATAGACGACAAACAAATTCATATATGGATTTCGTGATTGATAGATATAAATTACACAAGTTTATGTATGAATCAGTTAAAAATAGTTAATATGTGAATTAGGCAGATTCATATTATGTAACTTATATATGAACTAAATAAGTTCATATATGAATTAGTTAAAAATAGTTAATATGTGAATTACACAAGTTTATATATGAACGTATATATGGATACACAGGTTCATATATCAGCATATAGTTCATATATGAATCATTTAATAATAGTTAATATGTGAATTACATAGATTCATATATGAATCCGTTTTCGGTCTATTTGTAACAGTTACGAAATTACCTCTCTATTTTTAGCATAGCCGCAAAATTTTGACCGGTTAGAGCCGCAATATTTTGCTAGTTAAATTTGATCTTAGCCGTATGAATGCCTAGCCCAGTGGTAAGGTAGTGGATGGTATCCCTAACTACCCGGGTATGAACCCCGTAGAAAGCATGTGGCATTGTGGCGATATCCATGAACATGGATCTGCCATATAATAATACCCTTAATTAGACTAGGTCGTGATCGACAGGGATTAGTTAAATACCCTTTGATCCCAAATACCCCATGAATGTGTTTACTTACCGTTAAAAGAAATATTAGTTTATATTCAATGGGTCAGAAAGTGACTTTGTGGTGGTCAGAAAGTTTATATTCATAGATCAGCCACCAACACCGCTAGTGGTGGTGGGTGGCCTTTCTGTTGCTTTCGCCGAAGTTGTCATTTTCACGCAAGGGGTTAAAATATATTATCCAAGGGAAAATATAACATTTTTTGTTTTGGTTTAATGAGGACCCAAGTAAAATGGTTATTTAAGAGAACAATACAACAATCCAATAAATATTTTAATATACAAAAATATTTATCGATATAGACAACTTTATTCATACGGATCTTAATAGAATAACGAACCAAACCACACATCAATCGGTCAATCGGGCCTGCAACTCATGGGCCTACCATTCCCTTTGGAAAATACATTAATCGGTCATTTTGGAGTTCGGACGAAGTTCCTGATATTTTAGTATAACTTTTTACGTTTAAATCAAAATAGTTAAGATTTTATAAGGTGATGCTTGTTTTTTAAGAGGTGTTAAAGCTTGAAGTTTGATTTCTAAAAAGTGGTGCAGAAATTTGAAATATGAATTAATAAGAATGTTTATTTTTGTAAACTGACAATGTCTGAATATGTATACTATGTATTTTACCCCTCAAAGATTCGACTTAAATATGTCACATGAAATGGACGAAACGAAAAAAAAGCCGCTGAGAGATTTGTAAGATTGTGGAGTTTTAATCATATCTCAAATATCAAAGCCCTAATTTAAGCGATTCAAGATGTTTTAAAAAGCTAACACACAAATCTACAATCTTCCTTTTTTGCGTTTATTATGAATTAGGAATCAAACAGATATTAATACAAGATAATAATACATAAAGATCTATTACATAAAATAGAACAAAGTACAAATAAATAAAGAGAGGGAGACCGATCTAACGGTCACAAAGCTCGGGATCTTCCCTTTATCTCTACGGACAAAAAGTGCCAAGTACAACGGTACATTCAGTACCACAAATGAAACGCAAATTACCATATGCACTATCATCGTCTCGTAGTATGCTCTTAGGGTTCCAGTATCTATGGATACCAGCTTTGTAACGAACCCTAGAAAGCATACCAGATTGACCATTGACACGGTCGTCACCATCGTCAACAACGGTGATGACCCTCCAAACTCCATTATTTCTTTCTCGTATCTCTCGCAAAGGTCGTTCTCCGTCACCTTTGAACTGATTACGAACGACAAGTCAGACCCCAAGATGGTGTCGAGTAACGCGAAGAGGTACGAGCTTGTTCGTTTGTAGAGCCAGATTCTCCGGTCGTTCCACCATCCTCTCGTGGTCCCACCGGACCCGAGAAATTCGAGGTAGTCGAACACGGAGATGGAGAGTATAATGTATGCGAATGGAAGAAACCATAGGCTTGATACCTGAATATTGTAAGCACATTAGATCGTCTCCAATAGTTTCTTGATGATTTTTCGAAACAGAGAAAATAAGAGTAAAAATTTCCACTAAAAGATACATATAACTCCAACACTTCCTTGACTTTCCGGAGATTTCGGTATAAATTATAGGG
>CM058040.1:103308155-103351333 GCA_030169165.1 Centaurea solstitialis
CATAGCATTTTGAAATCCCAATGAAATGGCTAGAATTTCAAGGGGTTTCGTAAAATTTGTATTATAACAATGTTTTAAAATAGGTAATAAACATTTATTAAACAAAAGCTAATTAAATAATTTTTATAAATAACAGAAATTCAAATACAATCCAAATCATAACACACAAAAGGATTCAAAAATCAAATCCTTAAAAATCCAATTCATTATGAAAAAATGTGAGTGGAAAATTCCGACCGAGTTGATATGGTTCCATGAATCCAAAGAAACAGAAAGAATTCTTGATCTCTTTATTTTATTGGTTCAAAATAAAAAGTATCAAAGTAATCAAATACATCGAAAACCAAAATATATTGCTAAGAATATTTTTTCATGAATCCAATCCAAGAAATAAAAGAAAATCTCTAAATAGAGAAAAAAAGAATTATGATCTACCTGTTCCTGAATTTTTACATAATAGAGAATTCAGGATTCTAATTTTCAATTTGAATTTAAAGAATATGAATGATGTAGAAATACAGTATATTTCAAGGAAAACAAGAAAACAAGAAAAGAAGTCTTCCAGTGTTGTGGCGAATTGGTTATCGCCCGGGGTTTATAGCGCCCTACCGAGTTCAAGTCTTCCCGTGGGCATGCCTGGGGCCATGTTTAGCCCCCAAAATTGCCGGGGATTAGTCGGTCTTTGGCCCGGACACCCTTCACAAAAAAAAAACAAGAAAAGAAACCAAG
Source organism: Centaurea solstitialis (assembly GCA_030169165.1). NCBI lineage: Eukaryota > Viridiplantae > Streptophyta > Magnoliopsida > Asterales > Asteraceae > Centaurea > Centaurea solstitialis. The sequence goes on from CM058040.1 coordinate 103,308,885, forward strand.
AGGCAATTGTTGGAACCAGGACTCTCATGAGATTAGTTGACGTGTGTGCAATGTCTATAGAAAATACCTTCTAGTTTGCAAAAATCTAGTTTTGCTCATTCATTATAAGTTGAAAATAAAATGTTGTATTACTTCCTCTTCCATAATCACCATGTTTGACCACATTATAGTTGTATCAATATGCTTACCAAATGACATTCTACTTACAACATTCATAAAACCTTTAAGAGTTGCACCTCAAATATCAAGGGCTCCTTAACATGAGACAAAAGGCTCCGTCGAGGACCAAACTGCAACAAATAATGCATTAGAATTCTTCTACTCATAATTGAAAATTTAACCAAACCACTTATTTCAGGACGTAGGGAGTTATACAGAGTTATAGAACATATAGCAAACAATTAGGGGACATTTGGTTCGCATGATGGAATTGGAATACATCGAAAGAATTTGACTTTGAAGAAATTGAAATGAAATTTGCCGACGTGTTTGGTTGGTAGGAATTCAAATCCTTCACTTAAGCGGTTAAGCCAAAGAATGATGAATTCGTTAAAATTGTGGAATGCAAAGGATTCCTCAAGTTCGTGGAACGAACCAAACATCACTAAGGAATTTGGTCAAAATAATTTGTCATTCCAATCCCATCAAAATCCTTTGAATTTCGTGAAGCAAACAACCCTTAGTGACAAATTCCTTGACCGAATTCCTTGGTGAAGGTATTGAATTCCTAACCAAACGTGTGGCGAATTCCATCATATTCCATTCCAATTCCTTCAAAGTCAAATTCCTTCGATAATGCTAGTTTCATCAAATTCCATTCTGCAAACCAAATGCCCCCTTAGGTTCATGTCCATATATCGGAGAATTAGACAAACCTCATCTGGAATTGGTCCAAGCTTTGATCAACATATCCTACAGAAGGAGGTATCAGTGCCTTCTTTTCCCTGAAAATGATGTATGCTGGTTGTGATCAAACTTGGAGACTGTTTAAAAACCTAAGTTTTATCGAATCTAGTGCTACTCCGTCATTGGTCCGTATAATATAGAAGAATGCTGAAATAATCTAGCAAAGCTAAGAAGGAACCATGATGATATTATATGCTCTTATCATCTCAAAAATCGAAACAAATGAAACTTCTGAAACCGTATATATAAAGAGCATCAAACAAGTGGGAATGAAAATGAAAATGACAGGAAATGAGAATGGGAATGGGTTCCCGTTCCTTCCAATCTAATCAAGAATGAAAATTTGGGCTTCTAGGGGAATCGACGAATTATATTATATAACACCAAACAGTTTCTTTTATTATCATTCCCATTAATTACTGCTTAATACCTCTAATCAAACACCCCCTAATTAGTTTTATAGTATCTATCAAGATTGGAACTCATTTTATCACAAAAACTAAGCCAAACCCACTCAGAATGTATGCAATATCCTAATTGCCAACTTTAACTTCAAGAAGCCCTTGATTTGAGGAAAAGGTTACTTAATTTTTGAGAGCACGATTATAAGCCACAGATTTGCGAAAAAAAATGTTTATTTTAAACAATTCCGACCTAAAAAGCAAACAAAAATGTTGAAAAGATTTACTTTTTGATTGTTTACTAAAAAGTTTGAGCTATCATGAGTGAGATGTTGGAAACACACATTTTAAAGGACAATCAACATAATAACCTAAAGCTGATGATTGCTTGACAACAATTTAACATATTGCATAAGCTTATTAAATGTTTAACAGAACTTTAAGAGAAAAGGATATGAACATTGCTTAAAGTTTTTGTCTTTTCGCGAAAACCGGAAGGCGTATTTATTTTGGAATTACAATAAAACCAAAAAAGAATCGCTTAATGAGGAAAGCAGCAGCTGCTCTTTCATGAGCTGTGGGTATAATGGTACACATAAGTTAGAGAATAATGCCAAAGCCAAATTGGCAACAACAAAAAACGAAACTGAACATTTTGGGTCGGGTTTAGGGACAGGATGAGGATCCGGGACATATTCAGGGATTTTGTCAGGGGCGGGGATGGGGATCCGGCCCAGGCAGGCCCAATATGTGCATATATACGTTAATCAATATAAATTTATATATATATATATATATGATATTATTAAAAGAACAATACCAACATAAAATAAGTCTCATGAAAAAGTCAGTCTACTTTATATATCTAATTGTAAAATCGTGATATTAGTTGGAGGATATTTGAACTCTTATTTACGTTTATATCGTAATCTAAGATATTGTTCTTAATTGGTTTGACTACGTTTGGGACATTTAAACTTGCATGTTAAACAAAAATGTAATTTACTTCTAGTTGTAAAAATTAACAAACTTTGTAACTTTTTTCCAAACCGGTTTTGGTTTTGGTTTTGGTTTCGGGTTCGGGATTTTTACCCTTAGCGTGTTCCCCAACGGGAACCCCGATGTGGATCCCCGATAAGATACCTGACGGCGATCGGGGCAATTAAGGGGATGGTTTTGTTATCGGTTTCGGGGACACGAATGCCAATAACCGGCCCGTTGCCATTACTATGCTAAAACTAACATATGATAAAATACATACCTCCAACTTTCATTCCGATTATAACTTCCTTCAAACCCTTTATAATCTGCCAAATTGAAAAACTAACTATATCAGTTACAGGAATAGTGGCATGCACAAAGATTACTAACTAGCAGACTGCTTTTAATGTACCAAATAATAAAGAGATAACTAAACCTTTTTACATTGTCCGATCTAAATTCATTCAAATTACACATGGCATTCGTTATAAAGGATGGCATTGTTTCTAGTCGATATTACTTATTTAGGGTTACTATTTTCAGTCCTAGGGCCAGTCAACTATATATGACTGACTGGTAGTGGCTTGTTCAGTAAGCTTCTAGGGAGGAGCTTTATGCAGAAAGCCAAAACCTGCCCCTCCTAATTAAGAAACATGTTCTTTCCATCTATAAAAAAAACTTTCGCGAACAAAAACCTAACCTTCTTAATCAATACAAATAAATTAATCCACACAGACAGCTTTATCCATATATGACTTAATGGAAAACCAACCAAACAGCCCCTATACTACTTGCAGCCATGATCACAGAATACAACCAAAAGAGTTCATGCTGCTAACCTCCTTTTCGTTTAGAGGAAGTATAACTGGTGAACTTTCTCCACTAAATTGATCCACGGTACTGCAAATTTAGAGAAATGATTAACCTCTACGTCCAACGAATGATGTAAATGAAATTAATATCTGACAGCGACTATTTTTCGATTCCTGGTCCTACCTGTGTACAAAATACCCATTTGCCCGCCGACAGACATAATTAACTTCAACCAGATCCCCTTCACGAGCCTCTCGACCATTCCCATCAACGATATCTACAAAAGGAAACGCGATGAACTAGCATAGAAAGATTGAGGCAAGGCAATGACTCTACATACATGTATAAAAGCATGTTGGACCCTTTATTTGTGTAATTTTGATATAGTAGAATATTCCTATCCATACCTCCGTTAATAGGGGCGGATGTAGCGACAATTTTATCATTATTAATATTATTTTATTCTTTTTTTTTGGGTGGGGGGATGGGGCCCCATTGAAAGGAAGAAATGGGAAATTTCTTAGCTAAAAACATAATTTTTTGAACTTTATACCTTAGTTTCCCCCAGTATTTCTCGATTGGGACCCCATCAACCAAAAAAGTCACTCGAAATCGACAAAAAAACTAAAAAATCTCTTGAAATAACCAAAAAAAAAACTTTATAAATCCCTCGAACCAGTGGATTTAGGCTAAAAATACATTGGACAACTTTACGGGCATTTAATCTACCTTAAAAGGTCCCCCCGTTAGAAAAAATCCTGGATCCGCCACTGTCCATTAGTGAAAATCTGTGTGGCTCTGACACCAATTATAAAGTCGTATGAATTATTCGTTAACTACCAAGAAGGGAAAGTTTCAAAGATAATGCAAGGTTCTAACTCATAGGATCTTGCAGAAGCACAAAAGGAATAGAAGCAATATATTTAGGCCAAAATATTCTATTTCATTTCAACCCATGCCTACTTAAACCATTTAAAACTACATAAGCTACCTGAAAATCTTGCACATTAAGCAATGAACATAAAACGAGAAATTACCTTGTATTCGCACTCCACTATCAAGCTTCTCGGTTCTGAATGCTTCCAAGTCAAATAGAATTTATCACGTAAATACAAGCAACAATTGATAAAGTGTTAAACGAATTGAACGAGCTGACTGATAAAATCAAAAACTTCATAGAATGCATACCTAATAACCTCAGGATCCTTCATCTCGAGTGCTTCAGCAAAAAGAGGAACATTCAGTAAAACCGGTATGATTCCAAATGAGTGCAAAACCTGCCTTCTTGGAATCATTTTGCTTGTTGGTATTTGTCCACTTGAATTTTGAGCCACATAGTTCTTGGATTCACCAGGTCTCGGAAAACTGTGTTCCCGACACAATGATGGCTAAGATTTCACGTTCATGAACTAGGCTTCGTTAGGCATTAAGCATGCATTAGCTGTCAACTAGAGTCTAAATTTCGTATTTTTCTAGCTTAATTGCAGCTGGAGCTATGTGATACATTATAACTCGATTCAACTTTGTGATCGGAATGATATGCAAATACCAAATATGCATGAATTAAGTGTCTTACTTATGAAACATGGAATTAGACAATTAGGTGGCAATTGTTTTCTAAGAGGTGCTTCACTTGTGACTTTTAAGAGTTAGTGCTCAAGTCTGAAATCTGAATCAATAAGACCATTTTGTTTTTGTAAATTGACAAACGTCTAAATATGTATAATTGTCTGTTTTATCCCTAAAAAAATCAACTTAAAGACGCCAATTGAAGTAGGCATCGATGATTGAAGGACAAAAAAAAAACTATGTTGGCAGATTTGCGAGTCTGTGGAGTTTTAATCATATCTCATACAACGAAGCTCCGATCTAAGATATTCAAGATGTTCTGGAAACCAACACACAGATCTACAATCTTCATGTTTTGGGTTTTTGCAAATTCGGAGTGCATCTAAGCTAAAAACTGATGTTGAAATCAAAGAATGGTGCTGGACGAAAATAAAAGATAATTAAGTGGTTAGTTTACCACTCAATTTATCGGAGGACATTAAGGAGGGTTAAGAGGCTCTGAAAATGAAGAAAAAAAACAAACGATCTGAATTGTACCGCTAGTTTAACCGTGCCATTTTATTGTGCAAAATAGGTATGCTTGGGTAACAATCATGAAGCCATTCTACTATGTGATTATAAGACGAATATTATACGATAATCTTACCAATATTATTCGCACGTAAAACCCTGTTGTTAACAAACAATCACATCATTGCTAGCAAGCATTCAGCAATACTTGGTGCTATTTGGAAACCAAAAAGCCAAAAATGGCACAATTTCTAGCAGCATTGTTTGCAGACTCAAATTGTTATTCCTAAAAAGCACCAAAAAACCTGAATTTCTAGGTGGACTCGATAGCCATTTATTAATCTATCATTTCCAAATAACATCATGCCATAATAACCACTGATCAGTTAGATCTTATGTTTTCTTTAGCAATTTACAGAGTAAGTAAATGGTCGATAAAATATAATAGTGAATACTGAAAGCTAGGGCTTACAAAATTAGCAATTGAAAACAAAAATTGGAATGGCGTAATGCTAAATCAAACACTTGAATTAATAGAAAAAGGTGATACCGTTGAGAATTGAAACCGCTGATTAGGTTTTGGAATGGAAAAGATTCCATGGCTTTCAGATGATGAATTAATTTCAAAAGTGACGATAAGAGGTTGCAAGCAAAGGATAAAGGGATAACGGATAAATGCTTTTTCTTTATTGTTCAAATTTTGTGTATGTTACACAAACGATCCATTGGATAGCTTTTCGTACAACTTCGGTCCTTTGTAGTATTGGTCGAGCGGCCAAAATTTGTGGTAAGCGATGGTTAGGATAGGGGATACGATTAGGGGAAGAGAACCGACTTGAACAGTGCTAACTATATCAAACGATTTCTATTAACTCTTGACTGAGTAAAAAGGATAAATGTATCCCTAATCTCACCAAATGTCTCCTCTCTTCGTCTTCTTTTTTCATCCTTTCGTTGTCATTTTAGCTCATCTTTCCACGATGAATACCTTTCATCCGTGTTATCTCTCTCGCGGGAAAATGATCCCACAAAGAGAAGAATTCTACCGATTAAAATAAAACACTACCTTCTTAAACCGATCATCCTTCAACCAATTTTTCCATGTTGAGCTTTGATGGTCTTTCTTGTGCTTACGAGCTCAACAAGATCCCTAGTGTTTATGCACTTTCTCATGTGGTGTTATTTCATGCCACGTGGGATCTTAATAATTATGGGAATTAGGAATCATGATTGGGTATTTGGGCCTTAACTTTTGATTATGATAACACGTAATTGTTGATCAGATGGTGAAATATTGAACAATTTTTGTAAATCCCAATGGTAGTGGTGGATGGAGATATTATATGTGTCGACAACAACAGAAATTGTCCAATTCAATTTAAGAAAATCATACATAGGAGTCGTTTATTAAATACTTACCTGAGTAAGCGCTTACCGGTATCACTTATCTTATGATTCTTGTTAATTGAGCATAGAAACCACCAAGTATCTTACTTGGTAAAAGCCATAACACGTACCGAGAGCCTTACCCGACAAGTGATGAAAATGATTCTTACTCAGTAAGCGCTTATCTGGTTGAAGGTGCTTATCAACAATCAATTTTGATGCTCGATAATGTTATATGATAGGGTAAGTAAAGAGATTGTTCTTGCCTGTAAGCATTTACCCGATAAGCATTTGGTAAACGACCCCTTAGAAAAGAAAGAGAGAAATGTTGCTAAGCATGTTTTGGATTTAAATACATAAAAGTCGCATTCGACTATAGTAAGTTATAGTTCCTTCTCATTCTCTAATTTGAGAGCAACATCATAATTAACTCTTGACCTAAGCTCTATCTTTTGTTTCAAGTAAAACCTCTTACAGGATAAGAGGTGGTAAGACGTTAGTTTAGAAGTTCTAAGGTAAAAACTGACAGATCAAGTAAACATACAGGGTGTGATTTGTAACTAATTCAAATGATAATACCGATAGAAGGATCTAGAAACCCTAGCCAACTGACTATATAAATTCGCAAACCAATAACCAACAACCCCCCACACTTGCTTATTTCTTTTTCCTCTTTCTCTAAACCCTAGAATTCGTCGTTTTCATCTTACGATCACACCTGATCGTTGTTGCAGAAGATCTCAACAATGGCGGATGCAGAGACGTTTGCTTTCCAAGCAGAGATCAACCAGCTGTTGAGTCTCATCATCAACACTTTCTACAGCAACAAGGAGATCTTTCTCCGTGAGCTTGTTAGCAATGCCTCCGATGTGAGCATCTCTCTCTCTAATTTTTTCGTACAATTTTCTTATGATTGATCGATTATATCATCCTGTTTGTGTAAAATCGTTGTATGTTATAGGTTTATTTGTTTGGAAATTGGAGATATGAGCTTGAATCGAAGGAATGTGTGTTTAATTTGTTGTTATTGTTTGCCTACTGGTTGATGATTTTGATTACATATGATTGCATTGTGTTCTTATCAGATTTTCTGCGTTTGTGCTTCTTAAATGTAGTGTTTAGGTATGATGATCTACTGTTGATAACAAATCTAATATGATGAAATTTGTATTTGCGGATTTTGGAATCGCTGTTCATCGATCTGATAGCGTTTAAATTTCATAATATAAAGTGTTTAGGAATGATGATCTATTGTTGATGAAAAATATAATATTATGACATTTGTGTTTGCTGTTTTTGGAATCACTGTTTATTGATCTGATAGCGTTTAAATTTCATAATTTAGTGTTTAGGATTGATGATCTATTGTTGATGAAAAGTCTAATATTATGACATTTGTGTTTGCTGTTTTTGGAATCACTGTTTATCGAGCTGATAGCGTTTAAATTTCATAAACTATGATGAACACCACAAGGTTAATAAAACCTATTAAATTGAGTGATCGAAATGTTAGGTAGATTCCGAGATAGATATATATTTGTAATTTGCTCCAAAGGATTTTTGTTAGATATGGTGCTGGAATTGTTTGCGTAAAATGGTGCAAATGCTGTACTTAATTTTCGATTAGGATTGTATTACTCTGTTACTTGCCATGTCGTTTTTACACATTGAAAACACCTTTAATTTTGCAATATTGATTTAGTTATATCCCGCTACTGTAAATTACGTGAAAACTTTCCTTATATCGAATTGAAACGTGTTATGTAGGCCTTGGATAAAATTCGTTTTGAGAGCTTAACCGATAAGAGCAAGTTGGATTCTCAACCAGAGCTCTTCATCCACATCATTCCTGACAAGACTAACAACACATTGACCATTATCGACAGTGGTATCGGGATGACAAAGGCTGGTGCGTAAGTCATAACAATGGTTTTTGGTCTATTGTTCATTGGTATTCATTGACTGTACAGTCTGTACTGACCTGTATGCTCATCTTTTGTTTTCAGATTTGGTTAACAACCTGGGTACCATTGCTAGATCTGGTACCAAGGAATTCATGGAAGCTCTTGCTGCTGGTGCTGATGTTAGCATGATTGGACAATTTGGTGTCGGTTTCTACTCTGCTTACCTGGTTGCTGAGAAAGTTATCGTCACAACAAAGCACAATGATGACGAGCAGTACGTGTGGGAGTCTCAAGCCGGTGGTTCATTTACCATCACCCGCGACAGCGGTGAGCCACTCGGCAGAGGGACAAAGATCACCCTCTATCTAAAAGAAGACCAACTTGAGTATCTTGAGGAACGCAGACTTAAGGACTTAATCAAGAAGCACTCTGAGTTCATCAGTTACCCGATTTCCCTTTGGGTCGAGAAGACAACCGAGAAGGAGATTTCTGATGATGAAGATGAGGAGGAAAAGAAAGATGAAGAAGGCAAAGTTGAGGAGGTTGATGAAGAGAAAGAAAAAGAAGAGAAGAAAAAGAAGAAGATCAAAGAAGTGTCACATGAATGGAACCTAATGAACAAGCAGAAACCCATCTGGATGAGAAAGCCAGAAGAGATCACCAAAGAAGAGTATGCAGCTTTCTACAAAAGTCTCACAAATGATTGGGAAGAACACTTGAATGTGAAGCATTTTTCAGTCGAAGGGCAGCTTGAATTCAAAGCCGTTCTTTTCGTACCCAAACGGGCACCCTTTGATCTCTTTGACACGAAGAAGAAGCCGAATAACATCAAGCTTTACGTCCGTCGTGTCTTTATCATGGACAACTGTGAAGAAATCATCCCTGAATACCTCTCCTTTGTCAAGGGAATCGTGGACTCTGAGGATCTCCCATTGAACATCTCAAGAGAAATGCTCCAACAGAACAAGATCCTGAAAGTTATCCGTAAGAATCTGGTGAAGAAATGCATTGAGCTTTTCCAGGAGATTGCAGAGAACAAAGAAGACTATGTGAAATTCTACGAGGCCTTCTCCAAGAACCTAAAGCTCGGCATCCATGAGGACTCCACCAACAAGACCAAACTTGCTGAACTTCTTCGATACCACTCCACGAAAAGCGGTGACGAGATGACAAGCTTGAAAGACTATGTGACGAGGATGAAGGATGGTCAGAACGACATCTACTACATCACCGGTGAAAGCAAGAAGGCTGTTGAAAACTCCCCATTCCTTGAGAAGCTGAAGAAGAAGGGATACGAGGTTTTGTACATGGTCGACGCCATTGATGAGTATGCCGTGGGACAGCTGAAGGAATTTAGGGAAAGAAGCTTGTTTCCGCCACCAAAGAGGGCTTAAAACTCGAAGAAACCGAGGACGAGAAAAAGAAGCAGGAATCTCTCAAGGAGAAATTCGAGGGGCTGTGCAAGGTGATCAAGGATGTTCTGGGTGACAAGGTTGAGAAGGTCGTGGTTTCTGACCGTGTGGTGGACTCGCCGTGCTGTCTGGTGACGGGCGAGTATGGGTGGACGGCGAACATGGAAAGGATCATGAAGGCTCAGGCGTTGCGGGACTCGAGCATGGCTGGGTACATGTCGAGCAAGAAGACAATGGAGATCAACCCCGAGAACGCCATCATGGAGGAGCTCCGGAAGCGTGCGGATGCCGACAAGAATGACAAGTCTGTTAAGGACTTGGTTCTGTTGCTGTTTGAGACAGCACTGTTGACTTCTGGATTCAGCCTTGATGAGCCCAACACCTTTGGGAACAGGATCCATAGGATGTTGAAGCTTGGATTGAGCATTGATGAGGATGCTGGTGATGCTGATGATATTCCTGCTCTTGAGGAGGCTGAGATTGATGCTGATGGAAGCAAGATGGAGGAGGTTGACTAAACAAAGAGATTTATTATATTTTGGTTTTTTATTAGTTGTTATTGGGGTTTGCGTTGATGACAAGTTTTTTGGATGGTTCTTTTTTTGCATATTTTGATCTGACTAAATAGCAGTATTAAAGTTGTTTTTGGCAGTTCATTGTGTTTTTACGGGGATTTTGGCCATAATGCCCTTAGGGCACCCCCATTTGATTTTTTGCCCATTCTCTCTCTCTTTTTGTAGCATATACCCCCATCGCGCATCTATAGGTGCGTTATAACGCACCTGCAGCTAAAAGACAAAAATAGATGCGCATCTATAGCGCATCTATAAACGCACCTTCACACATGTATATAGATGTGCATCTATAGCGCATCCATAGCGCATCTTCGAACCGTTATGGGTGCGTTATAACGCACTTTTGACCTCCGCCGTTAAAGATGCGCCATAACGCACCTTTTTGTTGACTTTTACTCGTCAAAGGCTCTTTTTTTTGTCTTTTAGCTATAGGTGCGTTATAACGCACCTATAGATGCGCAACGGGGGTATATGCTGCAAAGTGAGAGAGAGAAGGGGCAAAAAAATAAAGGGGGGTGCCCCTAAGGGCATTATGGCCAAAATCCCGTTTTTACGTCTTTAATGGTTGTTGGAACTTGGACGTTTGTGCCAAGTTTTCGATTGAGATATAAGAAATGTGTTGGAGGATCATGTGAAAATGCAGAAGTAAGAGTCCTTTGAAACCCAATCCAATCCAACATAAAATAGTCGAATGTGATATGCTTAAAATTCTAGTAATATGGATAAGTTGCATCAAATGATTGATAATGAAAGAATACAATGAATTTAAGGTTATGAGAATAATTTAGGATTTACTTATTTAGATTCACATCTCACTTTTAACCGTTAACTTTTCACATGATCTTTTGCCAACCTTAACAACGGTTTGTATGTGTGATGCTAGAGCAATATAGGGGCATCCTCGAAGTGTCTTGAACATGTAGGTGAGAATTGTTAGCTTGGGAGGAAGTTTGTGTTTAGCATGTGTCGAATTAGGAGAGAGGATGTAACCTGGTATCCATTCGATCAAAAGTGTGTACTTTTTTTTTTTCGTTATGTTCTCATGTATCAATTTGTAACGTGGGTTGGAAATTAGTTAGAAATTAAACGAAAAGAGGTTAATTGATCGGTTTGTCCCCTAACTTAACAGACACGCAGGCTATCATTAGTGCAAGGGACAAATTGAAAACAAAATGCACAGAAATGGAAATTATTGGGTAATAAATCAAAGACCTAAACCATGATTTGCTAGTTTAACAAAGCTAAGAAGCATCTTTTGCATGGATTTTGGAACCAAAAATGACCAAATGCATAGGGGGGCTTGGGTAAAAGCAACAGTAGATGGAGTCAACAAATTTGTTCCTTATTCCATAACTATAGTCTAACAAATATGTCTATAAACAGATAGTTGATGGTTGGAGTCATAATAATAACAATATAAATAATAATAATATTAATAATAATCAAATCATCCAAAAACCAAATGAAACAAACATAGGAAACAAAAAGCAGTTCAACAATTTAGATACATCGTGCTCCAGGCCTCAATCCACACCACAACACAAAAAAAACAACACAAAATCTTCAACATCCACACCCACATTCCTCCTCATCATCATGTATCCTCTACTCTCGAGTGAAAAACAAAGCTTGGAAACGTAGTCGTGATGTCCCTGATTGTTAGTGATAACAAAAATTCGTATTACTCTTACAAATTTATAACCTATATTCTTAAATAAACATTTTTACCAAAAAAATCAGCTACAATTGTAATGTGGGTTCGCTTCCAATAAGACCAACATGTTTTCGTGGGACCCATGAGAGCAGTTGTGGCATAAAAATACACCCAACCTTCACAATGTTTTTGTTGTTTGTGAAGGTTCGGATTTTTTGAACCTTAACAATGTTCTGTTGTAGAGGCTCGGTGTTTTTTTTTGTGATCTCACTCACGGGTCTCATGAAAACTGATCGTCTCACATGATCCAAGTCACCATACGAGTAGTTATGCTAAAATAGAAATTTTTTGAAGATTTAGGAATTGTTTTGCTCCAACATCTATCCTTTAAATGATATGCTAAAATAGAGAAAAAAGATAAATAAGGCAGAAATCTCCAAATTTAGAGAAATCTCTAGAACTTTATAGAAGAGAGAGAGACTATTTTAATTCTTTTCCACTGATAAGAGGTCATGAAATTAAATATGCATGAGAGAAATAATTTTTATTAATATGGTTAATTAGAATTGCTAAAATAGAGTAGCTGTTGGAGTTGGATGTAAGACTTTTAGAGATTTTGACCTCTTATACTCTATTATAGAGAAATTATAACATAGCTGTTGGAGATGCTTTAACCTTTTAATGTTAAATGAAAACTTACTTGAGATACTGGAGTGTCATATTCTTCAAGAGGGATGGATGTCGCAGTACAAGACTCCTCCATTCTTCTTTGTCGATTTTCCCATCGTGCTTTGTATCAGCTTCCTCAAACGTCTAAACAACGTAACAACTGGTTACTCAATGAAACAAACATTGTAGGTGGAACCATTGTGAATGGGTTGGCCGGTTTTAAGACATTTAAACAACCCAACCCAAGTAGTTCAGTTTGAAAATTCTCAACCCGTTAAAAAAAGTTAAAGCATAACCCAACCCAACCTGTGTGGTTGGTTTGTGATACATGTAGCAGCATACTTAGAGCATCTCCAATGCAAATACACGATACCCACAAAAGAAGGTTCTTATAAGAACTGGCATTGTAGATTTTATGTGAATTCTTATTTTGATGAGTTGGAAGTGAGGTGGCATCAAAAGTGCAAAAAGGAGATTCTTATAAGAACCTCCATTGGAGATGCTCTTAAACAACCATTCGTCGCTACTACCAGTTAATTGACCTTTTACTCTATACAGGGAACAAATAAAGACAAACCAGCACCAAGAAGAAAGTTGACGATTCTTGCAAAAATTAAGTAAATTATAGGGTGGAATTGTGATTCACTTACGAAAAGACTTAACCGGTGGAAAACCACAACCATGGAGATTAAAGGACGCTAACATGTCTAGCAAAATGCGTGTATAATGTATAAGAGGGGTATCGGGTTCATCGGGTTGGGTCAGGTTCAAATTGACCCAACCATATACCTATGTCTTGAAGATTTTAAATTAAGCATCGGGTTTGGTTATTTCCAGTTTTGACAATAAGTCTACTGTGCTGGTCAAATTAATAGACGTGTAAATTGCAATTTTAGTCACCGTGGTTTGTTATAAAGTTCGGTTTTCGTCCCCATGGTTTCCAAGTTATTGCTACTTTGGTCCTTGGACTATTTCCTACCTTTAAGTACAAGGAACCAAAATAGTAAAGAATTGTAAACCATAAGGACCAAAACAATCAAGCAACAATATATTGTAAATCAAAAGGACGAAAAATAGCAATTAATTACAAACCACAGCGACGAAAATCACAATTTTTAACAAACCACAGGGACAAAAATCATAATCTACTCTTAATAGAATTAACTGTTTTAGTTATCGAACTTGGTTAAGAACAACCACTTACCACTATCTAGGTTTCTTGTACAATGTAAAAACCCTGACCTTTTTTTTTGGAAGGGTGTCCGGGACAAAGCCCGACTAATCCCCAGCTATTTTGGAGGCTAAACATGGCCCCACTTAAATGTCCCCAGGCATGTGCATGGGAAGGCATAACCAATCCGCCACAACACTGGAAGACAAAAAAAAACCTGACCTTTACCAATCTTTAATAGCTATAGTAAGATTTCAGAAGGAACGGTCTACAATAATTCCTTACCTTTTAAGAACTCAGATTTCCTATAAATATTTTCACTCATTGTGTGTGTATTATAAGAGGTAATATAAACAATAAACTATGGGTCAGGTTCAAGGGAAAACCTCAAATAAACCGAAAACTAAGCAACATCCTCATAGCCCTTCATTTGGACCGTATGCACTTGTGCATAGAAGTAGTTTGTATGATGCATAGGTGCATAACACACACGTGTATAAAAACCAAAAAACATCTTAATTTACTTCTATGAACAAGTGCATAAGGTCCAAATGAAGGGCTATGATGGTGTTCCACTGTTCCTCAGTTTTCCCTTTTTTTTGAAGTTTTCCCTTGAATCTCCCTTTATAAACAATTACCAAGATATATACCGAAATTTAGGAACAAATTACCCTAATACCCTTGAAATGAAACCATAGTAGGGAACAAACATATTTTTGGTATTGGAACTAATAAGTAGGATCAGCCGAAGTACCTTGTCAATGATGCTTTCTATGACATCATCTGAAAGATTCATGCCCGATTCAGCAAGGGTAGCTACCACCATTTGCTTTACCTACACGTTTAGGAGTTCACAGAATGATCGTTGTGTTGATAATTACTCAATACCAGGAGAAATATAATGGTAAGACTGTCAAAAGAACTCCAATATCTATGGCATTAATTAGACAATGCTCCCTCCCTCCATACAGATATAGTCGAATTCTAAAAAATTTAGAGAGTTTTTTGGAAGCATGATTATAACAAAATGAATAAAATGAGTGTATGTTGAAAAGAGAAGCATTCTAGGATGATCAAACTTATATAAATGATAAATTCAGAAACAGGATCCTTTTTTATATAAAGAAAATTGTCAAATGGAGGAACAATGAATAGAGCTTGCAAGCAAGAAATGTATTCTGGGGTGTGGTAACAAAAATCCCTATAAAAGAAAAGCTTTCTTTTCATCTGTGTTTGGTGAAAGACCATCATTATCACCGTTTTTGGTACGTGTTCCACCCACACCCCATGGAACAAGCTGGAACAGACTTATGTTTTACCAATATAACCTCAAAACAAAACTCAATTATCTTCTACAGCATCAAATACACCTTTCTCTTCACATTTTATTTATTATATTCTATGCTCTTTAACTTTCATTTATCATCCTAAAAATATTTTTTTATACAATTTATATCTTTTGATTAATTTATGTAATTTATTAAATGTTAATAATGAAAAAATTAAATAAAAAAACTACTTAACTTTTTATTTTGGAGTCACTTTAATTGTCTTGACAAAAACTTTCTAATGACATATTTTATTTATAAAAAAATACAAATTAATACTTACATAATTATTCAGAATATATAAAATATATAAACAATTCATTAAGGGTAAATTGGTCATTCGTTTGTTATGTCTTGTCCAGTTCTGTACCAAACGCTGAACAATTGTTCTGTCATGTCTTGTCTGAATACCAAACGCACCCTAGTAAACCAGAGGAATATCATGATCGGACTAAAACTTAATTCAACTTGAATTAGAACCCGAGCTTGAAGTTGATCATTCCAAGCTTGGTTCGGTAGGCTCTTGAGTCAGCTTTAATCCATATCTGGCTCTACTTGTCCTGGCTGTAACAGGGACTTGTTGATTAATATGTTTCAGACATCATGCATGTTATTTGCTCATTCTTTTAAGATCATGTATCTATAATGTATTGGGTTACAATATACACACACACACACACACTGCGTACATGCATATGCGTGTGAAGAAAATGACTAAAATTTGACTTTCAACTTAAGCTTGTTTTCTAGTCATTTCAAATAGGAGACTGGTTGGCACTTTTCAAAGCTTGGGTCAATGTTTTTTTTCTAGCTCCACCAAAGTTCAGCTCTGTTTGCTCATATAGAGTCCTACTTGAGAGTTTTAAGAGTATCTCTGGCAAGTTAATTTATAGACATTTGTAGATTCTTACATAAAACAATCAAAAGGGATACTGCTAGCATCGCATATTTGCATACTTGCAAGTGATGGAAGAAGAGTTCTGACATATGATGAACATATTTTGGATAAACCATAGGAACAGAGCATCATATCTTACTTTAACACATGAAAGGGCAACTGGAACAGATTGCTGTTGCATGTACAAAAGACAAATTTTTACCTCTTGCCTCTCTATGAAACCTTGCTGCTTGAGATCATAAAGCTGAAAAGAAACTGCAATAAAGAATGAAAAAAATAAGAGATTCTGTATCATATAACAAAAGTATATGCACTGCTTCAGTTCCATGAAGTATGCAGCAACCATTTTACATGCATATTAATGCAAGTATTTGAAACTAATTTTTGTTTCTGAAATTTTATATTAAATCTTGTGGACCGTGAACAATAACATAAAGACTCCTATCATGATGTGTGCTTACAAGGTTTGCGAGCAAAAAAATAACATTGCATTTCAGTTGAAAATACTGTTGTATTCACCAGGGAGGGGGAGTGCTTTAATACTATGCACCGTTATACAATATATATATATATATATAATAGAGAGAGAGAGAGAGAGGACCAGACAGACAGACAGAATATTTCAACTTACATTCAATCTTATCATCAATAGGGGCATTTGGATGAAATACCGAGAGTGCACGAGCAAACTCCTCGAAGCCCAGGATTCCATTATGCTTTGTGTCAAACAGGTCAAACACCTGGAGTCAAGCAATAGAGAGATGGTTTCATAAAATGTATTATAATAATAAAAAATGCAAGCCATGCTTGTCAATACCATATTATATTTTCTTGTTACAAGTCTATCATTAAGGGAAGACCTATCTCTTTTCTATTTGATAAATAGGTGATGGAAATTAAGTGATCAGCTAGATAAATTTACTAGATGAACCAAGGGAGAGACACACACACGCCTGCACGTACAGGGCTTTCAATTCTGATCCTACCATCTATCTTTCTCTATCACCATGCTGTTTTTGTGTGCACGCACGCGTGGTGTGTGTGGGGGGGGGGGGGGGGGGGGGTAAATATTTAACACCTTAAATAATTTGGTTATTAAAGATCACATACCCGATCAGCAAACAAACTTTCCTTTTTATTTGTCTTAAACAACGCCAACTGGAACTCTTCCTGCAATATGCATTAAGGTTTAGAATGAACATCGAATTTAGATTCTTAGAACTGATGTTTTCCTGGCACGGAGAATCAAAGAAAGAAAAACGTAAAAAGTTTAAACGGATGCTGTCATGTGAGCACTCATGACTTAAGATGAATAAGTCACAACAGCTTCAGTACGGACCTTATTAATTAGCCCATCATCAATAACTGCACTGCTAATCTTCTTAAATAACTCATAGAGTGCCTCAATTTCACTCACACTAACTGCAAATTAAGCAAAACATAACCTTTTTCAGTATGAGGTCAGCTTCTTTTATCATGGTGAAACAAAGATAAAGCTTAACATGATCTTTTCCCAAAATGACATTGCTGCACAGTGTCCAATATCATCACAAACATGAGTGTCCAAATGCATGAAGGTAAGCAAGAACAACTACCATAGAATTGTTCATCAGTTGGCTAAACAGAGACAAACTTTTATAGTTACAACTTGCGTAATGAAACATTCATTGAGCTTTAC
Source organism: Centaurea solstitialis (assembly GCA_030169165.1). Taxonomy (NCBI): domain Eukaryota; kingdom Viridiplantae; phylum Streptophyta; class Magnoliopsida; order Asterales; family Asteraceae; genus Centaurea; species Centaurea solstitialis. Next base: position 103,326,740 of record CM058040.1, read on the forward strand.
CACCCAAAAGATCAACTGGAAAACAATCATCTCTCCAGAAACTACCAAAATAGGCTTACATTCCACCACAACAAACTGTTAAAGCAACTTACATAGAAATCCTACATAAGACATCTATTTCTAAACCTTGAGCACGGCAAATAACCTTTTATTATATAGGGACACCCTATAATAGTTGGTATATGGAAAGTATATAATAAATTAAGCAGATTTATCAAATCATAAATTCCATAAAAGGAAAAAGGGTCAGTCAGTCATGACTCATGATCGCATACACATTTTCATAGTCCAATATATGCTCAAATACATCCTATTGTGGCTTTACAAGTTAATCAACACTGCCATGATTACTAATAAAAAAAACTAGTTTAAGCTTCATCTAATCAGTGGTTTAAATTTCTAAATCAAAAGATCACAATTGCAATGTAATATCTTAGACTAGTTGCTTACACACTGTCTCTCTAGCTAAATTTCAGGATCTTCAAGGCCTCTTGATTGTTTGTACAACTCAAGATCACAGCAGTGTAGCAGGGTAGCACACAAATGCTTGATCCCCTCTAAGCACTGAGACATGGTATTTGTTGTACATCAAAATAATCCATACTTGATCCTGAACAAAAAGAGCAAAATCAAAATCAAAGTCAAAGCATATTACATGTAAAATACGCAAAAAGGGTAGCAAGAACTGAAGGATAGAAATAACCTTTTGACCATTTCCTATTGCTGCTAAAATTTAAAAAATTGCAATCGCTTGATGAGAGGAGCAATCAAATTATATCTGTTAGAAGCAAAATAGCAATTCATCAGGAAACCTCACTATAATAACTTTCGAGAGTACAAAAGAAAAATATGAAAATATTGCCAACTACTTGCATAAAAAGATTTTTCAAGAAGCATGATCAACACTGAAATTTTCATTTGTTTCTATGTTGTTGTCTGTTCAATTGTTGTTCAGGAAAAAGAAAAAATAATGGTTTGATTCAATTCTTTCCATAAATATGAGTGTGAGAAGTTTATATGAAGTCGTTTTGGAGATAAATATCACACGGTTTACCATGTAAAGTGTACTAATCTTCTTTAATCACATAAGTGACGGCCATAGAACATACGGCTGTTGCACGTCTATCTACTGAATGATTTCTTAATGTGAGAATAGTTAACAATGAAGACCTTCATGCTTGACTTACTTCATTGTTGAAGCCATAAAAAACTGTTGAGCCTTAATCCTTATGTGTACAAGCCCCAAGTTTTACATGGGTTGGTGGTTTGGGATGGTATCATACTATTATGGTTTATGGGTAAGTGGTCCGCGAGGTTTTGCGTTCAAGTCTTCTAAATAACGCCCACTCAAGAGAAAGTTATTTAATTTAAAATAAATCTATCCAAACCACCTTTCCGCATTCACAATGTAAGTAAAGGCTGTATTCGTTCAGTTTGTATCGATGATACCATTATGTGTCTCTAAATGTGCGAAGGTGGTCAATGTCATGAGGAATGTTGAAGCTATTTATAATTGGCATTGCTAGCTCTTCATCTACCAGTTTATCTAAGAAACCTGTTGGAGAGGGGCATTGGTGGGAAAGAAGGGGGTGAATTCTAAATAAAGCATTAGACCAAAGTCAAGGTTTGTTATAGCAGGTAGTTGTTGGAATCAGTTTATGCTGTTATGGATAGGTAAAGGATGTATTCATGAAAGGAGTAAGTAGGTAGGTGTTCAATAATACGTACTTTCTCTATTCTATCTCCTCTTTTCCTCTATAATTTGTCTTTCTTAACTCTAAACTCATCTTATCATGAGTATTCTGGCTTAAAGCATTGGCTACAGCCTACAGCTGAGTTCCTCACAATTTATGTTAAACCACCTCAATCCACGATAAAGGCAGCCAACAGTAAAGCTTCACCAAGCAAAATGAATTTCAATCTCAGCTGCAAAAGTTGATAGATAACTTTCAAAAGACGATGGATGTCAAGTTTGATTAAACTTTCAAAGCATTGGATGCTCTGACGTCAATAGGAAAGTCCAATATGCAGTGGACAGCTTCACAGAAGAAATTCTGAAGCCTTTGGTTTTGACATGGATGGAAAGAAGGCTATGGGGACCTCAAATAGACATGCATGTTGGAGACCCATCCAGAGTTACATGACAAGTGATCCCCCGCTTTTACTTCTCTCTCTATAACTTCTCAACAGTCAACAGTGCCTTCTAGTTCCGGCAGCGCTAAACCAAATAATCAAAGACAACAACAATGGACAGAAATTCTGCACAAGGACAACTGAAAACTGATTATGATTCACTGAAATCATCTGCATATGCATGTCCGATAGGAACTGATAGAGGACTAGTCAGGGAGTCCATATGAATCTTCTATGGGGTTGTTCCTTAGTAGAAAATGGTACATCATGCAAAATATCAGGTGCAGCTGTAGTTCAATTAAAGATGTTCAACGGTGTCACACGTTTGTTGGGTAATGCAAAGCATGCTTGGTGTTCTCAATCTGAGAAAGAACTTAATTTCTTGAGTTCATTTGATAAGAAGGGTTGTGGAGCCATCAAGGTTTGCAAGGGTTCTCTTGCGGTTATGAAAGGGCATCAAAACTGAAGACTGAAATTTGTACTGTTTTGCAGGCCTCTAAAATTATGGGGAATGCAGATGTAGTTCCAAAGTACATGTCTGATTCAGATGTTACAAGACTATGGCAAATTAGACTGGGTCATATGACTATGAGGAAAGTTGGTATGGCCAGAGTTGAGTAGAAGAGACCTTCTAAGTGGCCAAGGCATTAGCAAAAGATAATTCTGCAGAGTATTGTGTGTTTGGAAAGCAAAAGAGAGTATGTGTCAAGGTTCAGTCCATAAACCAAAGGTATTCTTGATTATGCACGTTCCAACCTTCGAGATGAATAATTTCAAGGGCAAAGAAGATAACTGGGATGAAATTTGCACGAGTCAAGAACTTGTATGTTGTATTTGACCCAAAACAGTTATCTCGAGAAGGTTCTTAAACATTTCAACGTGTGCTGCAGTGTTAGGTCGGTTTACACCCTTAGCACCTCACTTACATTCCTCAGATCTCTTTCTCCAACCACCAAAGAATATAAGGCCCACATGTCTGTGTTCCTTATTCTAGTGCCAAGGGTTCATTGATGTATGACATGATTCGTACACATCTGCTCTTGTCACAACATACACATGAACGGTCGCAAAAGGATGTGAATCATTTACACACCAATTTCAGTTGAAACCTTGGTTGCTTCTTAGCTAAAACATGAACTCTGGTCCAAATCTTGACATCATAGAAACAATTTCTTTCAACATGTTACAGCAACTCAAAAGGTCAACCAACTAATATTTTATATATATATATATATATCAATCAAATACCTTCAGGAATATAATCTCAGATCTCGATAAATGCTTGAAACAAAAGACTCAAAAATAAACCAATTCAAGTAGATAAACATTCACACACAAACTTGGTTCTGTTTCAAGCTAAAAACTTGAATTCAGTCCAAATGTTAACATCAACAAGAAACAATTTTTCAACACAATAGCAAGCTCACACCATGATCATCTAAGTAACTAAAGTAATTCAACAAACTAACACGCAATCATCCAACAACAAAATCCAATACCAATACCTTCTAGAACTCATCATCAGATCTCGATACATACTCGAACCAAAACACTCTAAAACAAACCAATTCAACTCCATACCTATCTCAGATCTTCAAATGTCCACAATTCAACTTGATCCAATTCAATTCAACGATTAAAATCACAATTCAAAATCCAAAATCCAAAACAACAAACAAACAAACAATTACCTAAATTACAAACATCGTGGATCTCGCAGATGCCACAAGTTTTTCAATCTAGAATACAAACAAAAAGGATAAGGCTGAATTATGTAAATTGTAAACTAACCTTTTGCAAAAAACTGTCAGATGTGTGCTCTAATGGAGGAAAAAACTTGGAAGATTTGTGGATTTGGAATCAGAAAGAGGGAGAGAAATGGTGTAATTTGTGAGTATTAAAAGGGGAAACAGAAAAAACTGCCTCACCTATAACATGGACAGTGATGGGATGGCGATAGGGTGCATATCCGTAATCTAATCAACCATCGAACCTTTTTTTTTATTTTCGTTACTAACCCCTCAGATATTTTATATATACGATTTTGGTCCTTTTAGTTATGATGATGATTCGTTTTTGGACCTTGTATAATGGATATTTTACTTTTGGTCCTTGTTCCGTAAATCCGTAGATGGGAATGCACGGGGGATATGAAGTCATTTTCTTTATTCTAGTACCAAGGGGGTCCACCACCTTGTACTTATGTAGCAACTTGCTTTGTTTCTTTTTCTCATATTTTCATTCATCATAATTATAATTGTTTTACCTTAATTAATGCATAGTTGTATTTCTGTTTTATTTTATATGCATCTTTTTCTATACATTTGTATGGTATGTACATAAAGCATATAAATGTTTAAAGATGTTTCTTGATTTTTATGTACGTGTGAAATGTCATTGTAGATATAAAGACTGCACTGATGAATGATTATTAGAGTGACTCTCTATGATAATGTTCCTTGAACTTGGCCCATGTATAATATGTACAGTGGCGGAGACAGTAGGGGGGTAGGTTGGTGCTCAGCGCCCCCTAACTGTTCTCCTAATATAGTATATTGTAGAGAATAAAACTAATAAACCCTTCTAGTCCTAGTGGTTAGGCGTATTTGTTTGCATACGGGAATCCCAAGTTCGAATCCATCATGCAGGGTATTCATTTACTATAAGCTTTATATAAGAAAATTTTATATTTTGACCCTATTTTATACTTTTGCTCCTGATACAGTATAACATTTCAAAAAATATATAAACTAATATAAATTAAGTTTTAAAATTACATATTTTATTTTTCATCCATACATATATGGGGAAAATTAGTTCAATGCGTTTGGTGCACTGGACAGGGTGGGACAGGACAGGACAGCCCTGTCCTGCGTTTGGCGCGCCCCAACCTTGGACTAAGTAGAACATACTAGCACAAGACATGGGACAAGTGTGTCCACCCCCTTACCCATGGAACTAAGTGGAACAAGAAACTTATTGACCAAAATACCCCTAAAATAAGAAACCTAATTAAATATCCCTTCTTTTTTCTTCAACCGCTTTTCCCAAACTCCATCTCCTCTTCGATTTCACGACCTCATATCTACCTCCCTCTCCGGCGATGTCCGGTGACCTGCGGCTGTTACCTCCGGCGACCTCCGCCTCCTCTACGGCGATGTCCGGCGACCTGCGGTTGCTACCTCCGGCGACGTCCGACGTCCGGCAACCTCCGCCTCCCTCTCCGGCGATGTCCGACGACCTGCAGCTGCTACCTCCGGCGACGTCCGACGTCCGGCGACCTCCGGCGACGTCCGACGTCCGGCGACCTCCGCCTCCCTCTCCGGCGATGTCCAGCGACCTGCGGTTGCTACCTTCGGCGACAACTTATAGACTTTATCAATAAAACAGTATTATCAGGTTTTAAATTCTTTGTTATTATGCATTTAAATTGATTATTTATTAATAAAACAGTAAACAGCTCATCAGGGGTAAATTGGTCATTTTAACATGTTCTGGCTTGTCCTGTCCTATGTTGTTCTAGCTTACCAAACGCTGGACACCTGTCCTGTCCTGTTCTGTCCTGTTCTGTCCTGTCCTGTCTGTCCCGTCTGCGTACCAAACACACCCTTATATTTTGACCATGAACCGAGGAACAAATGAGAGTGTTCCTAGATGGCTACATATTTAATAAATTAGTGTAAGTAATGACTTAATGATAAAAAAATACGTTTTTGTATAATATAAAATATTTATCATTCTTCCAATATTTCACAAACAAAAGTCATAATATTTGTGGCATTTTTTTATTTTATACACATAGCAGTCAAATTTGCTCTCAAAATTTCATGATACTTTAAGAACAAACATCAGTTGCATATATCATATTAATCTCTTGTTTAAATAACCAACCTCGATCAACAAACTAAATTTGAAAATTTTCAGCCCCCCTTAAAGAAAAATTCTGGCTACGCCCTGAATATGTACATATAAATAATAGTAAACAAGGTCGATTGACGCCACGGATCTAAACCAAACCAATTTAAATCAGTATACAGCTGGGGCCGAGGATCGAAAAGGTAAAACGCTTGTTTTCATCGAGAACCAACTTTTGAAAGAAAACATTTCACATTCAAGATGTAAGGCAAACAAATTTCACAGGCTTCAATATTTTCCTGTCTTATAAGCATTTATTCATCTTTTTTTTTTTTTTTTTTTTGTAGAACTTGAAGTTGTTTATTTTTAGCAAAAGACTGCCTCAATTTATTTCATTTCTTCTCTTCATTTCTTTCATTAACTTCTCCTAATTCCCCCAATGCCATTCATCCTCCATCAATTCCAACCCTATTCTCAGTGAAAATAAAAGAAAAAGAATTCCTACTAAAAAAACATCTTCAAATCATTTCGATATCAAATATACAGATCACAAACACGTACAAATGGCTAGAAACAGAGATCGGTTGAACGAACACACGGAGTTTTCACATCCAAACTAGGCACCGAAAAATAATTAAGAACTCGAAAATGGTTCTTATAAATGAAAAGGATTGTCCTATTACACTTACTAAAGACACATAAGATGACTAGCAAACCAAGCCAATACTAATAAACAGAACAATAATACTAATACTTGCAAGAATACAATCGAAAGAAAAAGATACAGACAACATCTCTCCTCTTACCTTTCTGACTTTTACACTCGAAATCAGAATCAACTACCTACTTTTGCCGCTTGTATATCTTCCCCAAGAAAGATTTCAACACCGCTTGCACCGCCTTGCTTGGGTGAGCTTCAATGGAAGTAATCAGCTTCTTGTAACTCGAGTTCTCATAATCTTCGAATACACCCTACGTTTTTATTTACCCAACAAATATCAACTAAGAGACTGAATTCGTAAAATACCGTATTTATATCTAAACATAAAGAAGCTACGAAAACCTGAAGATTGAGAGTGTGGTATAGTTCCTTCACTTTGGCAACGGAAGCCGGATCTTTTTTCCCATAGTTCTCCTGGATAAACAAGTTGTAGCGGTTAGCAAAAATTAAGAGCCATACTTGAGGGTGTTTCGTATTTCGATATGTGACTTTTGGGCCCAATTGGTTCTTACAGTTTAGCTGATTTGGCAATTGAGAATGTTGAAGAATGATTCTGTTTTAAGTGAATTCCATGCATTACTTTGTCATTTGAAGACATTTTTGTTGTTTTAATTTGGAAGACTTATAATATAGTATATCTTATTACTCGTCAAGTTGATCTATAGTCTGGAGATGCAGAAGTAGGGTCTCCACAAAGATTGGAACGACCATGCAAACATATAGCTTGGTCAGCAAGATCATTGATGTAAGGAGATGAAATAAATAAACTAATTAATTGTTCGTATTCGCAAAGTTTTAGCAGAATCGGCTTTGTGCATTTGTGCATGCATGTATGGTGTATATAGGTGTACTCATGCATCTATGTTATGTATTTATGTGTGTGTTTGGTGTATTAGATTATAGGCAAGGATAGTGTGAGAAGAAGAGTCAAGGTGAGAAGGGATCTGGACCATTGATTGGTCTCTTTTAATCTCAAACCCATCCCATGAACTGCGCTTGATAGGTAATTCATTCGGTGCATCTCATCCTAATGTGCATCCAAGGGTGGAGATCCCTTCTTACTCTTCTCACGGAATTTCTCACTAGAACCCAACCCTTAGATTATATGTATGTATGTATATGTGTGTGTATATAGGGAAAAGTTCGCTGCGAACTCATCTTTCATTGCGGACATGAGGACAGCCGAGAGAGCACGACACGTATCCCCAAGCATCCACATTTAGTATGAATAACGAAATGCATGTTCATGCATTATTCATGATGAATAACACATCATTCAAGTAAATAATATAGCATTCAAAATGAACAATATAAGCAATCAGGATGAATAATACATGAATCCATGATTTAATGTATTATTTATCATGAATTATGCATTATTCATTCAAAATATTCATTATTCATGATGAATAATACATGAATGACCCGTGAAAGTCCGGAAACATGGCACGCTCTCCTTTGTCCTCACGTTCGCAATGAAAGATGAGTTTTCATTTGAACCCGCCCCAATATATATATGATAGTGCATGAATGAAATAGAAGTGGTTCTTGCTTACATGTAGAACTTTCTTTTGTTCCTCATTGGCAAGTTCCAATGCTTTCACAACTAACCAGGAGCACTTGAAGTCTTCAATGTCTGTTCCAATCTGTCACAATGAGGTAGATGATACGTCGTGAGTTCCAACTCGACTGCAAGTCATGAGCTAAATAAGTAACAGAAGATATTGCGAGAGTTACCTTGCCAATCACCTCAGGAGCGCCAAAACAGTCTAGGTAATCATCCTGTAACAATTTCAGATGATTATAAATAGACAGTGACAAACAATAGTTGTTAATATTATCCTTAATGAGAAGAAATGTCCAACATATTACCAAAGAGAGGGAGAAAAGTGGTGTAAAATTACAACCTTAAAATGGTCACAAGAGATTCTTATAGAACATCTAGGTCGTACCAAAACCGAATATACATACATACATACATATATATATATATAGGGTCGGGTTCAAGGGAAAACCTTGAAAAAACGCCTTTTGGACCGTATGCACTTGTCCATAGAAGTAATTTGTAATATGCACATGTGCACATGTGCATAAAAACCATAACTTAATTTACTTCTATGCACAAGTACATATGGTCTAGATGAAGGGCTACAAGGGTGTTCCTTGGAGTTCTTTTTTTTTTTTTTGGTTTTCCTTGAACCTCCCTCCCCCCCTCTCTCCTCTATATATATATATACATACATACATATGTGTGTGTGTGTTGTGTGTGATAATCACATACCTGCACTTGGAAATAGGTACCCATTTCAACCAATACGTCCTTCACAGCAACATGATTTTCAAGATCCTCTCCAAACATAAGGAGTGCACAGGCAACCTTGAAAGAAGAGATACAAAATAACGCATAAAGTAAATTTGTTATCCGATACAGAAATGAAGCATGCGTTATAATCAGAATTTAGAAAAGGCGACAATTGTTTGTAAAATAGTGGGCTAAAGTTGGCACAACTCCAACTAGCATAGTCTTCCAGTGCTGTGGCGGATTGGTTATCGCTCGGGGGGTTCATAGCTCCCTAACCGAGTTCGAGCCTTCCTGTGCACATGCCTGGGGACATTTAAGTGGGGCCATGTTTAGCCCCCAAAATTGCCAGGGATTAGTCGGGATTTGGCCCGGACACCCTTCCAAAAAAAACTCCAACCAGCATAAAACAGATACACATTTTGAATAAACCTTCATATCATATTAAAGACTACAGATTAGAAGCTAGAACCTTGCACCCCACCATGCATTGCAGTACAAACACCGTTTGGGGAGTTTTAAGATGAATAAACAAATTATTGCAAAAATCCATCACCCATATAACACAAACATGCTAGTATGATAGAGGGGATCGTCAAGCAAACAACCACTCTACTCTTTGAGCTAGAAATAAAAAAATAATAATAATAATATAATAGGGATATATTGGGTTGGTTTGGTTTGGTTTATCCTAGTATAATAGAAAATCTGTTAATTTGAGCAAAAAAGGACATTGTTAATTAACAATGGTGATTGGAAGATGCATCATGGTGTTACTTATGCAAAATAGGAATGGAGGAATTTACTCACTGGAAGGTAAAATGAGTAGTAAGCAGTTTTGTACTGAACGATCCGGCGGTGACTGCAACACAACATAACATGGTGTATTTCAGAAAGTGTAATATAGACATAAATTTAAGATTGGCTGGGGTGTATGAAGAAAAAGTTGAGATGGCCACTTACATAGACAATGAATACTTTGAGAGATCTTTCTCTCCAACAAGTGTAGTAATCAATCAATCATCTGTCCTGAAGCTGTTTGAAACTCTACCTGCTCAAGCACAGGATAAAGAGTACTTTTTTAAGAATCAAAGCACATATAACTCCTGATACGTTGAGTATGTGAAAGAAAACCAACCTCGTTGAATAAGTCCACTAGATCCACATAATATGGCTTTCCTCGGAAATGTTTCTTGAGGATTCTTGGGACATGGTTGCGAAGAATGATTCCATCGTTTGCAGCTATCATACCAACCTAAAATCAAATAAGTCTAGGTATGCACATAATCAAATGGTAACTATAAAAGAATAATTTATTAATTGTAGATTCACACCTTGGGTAATCTGAACCAACAGGGCTGACCTCTGCGTGTATGAGACTCATCCATGATGTCATCAAGCACAAGAAAGTATGCTTGAAGCTGCATGATCCAAAATATAACCGCTTTTAGTATATCATGCAACTGAAGGAGCTAACTTAGAAGTTACTTAGCCCCAAATGTATTTGAGTATATAGTTCTTACCCATTCAACGCACCAACCAAGGGCAGATGCAAGAAAAATCTCATCATCGGCCAATTCTCCTCCTTTTAGTAACTTGTAGCTGTCAACAACAGAGAGACCCCGGTTCAGCTTTCCTACAGGCATGACAGTCGAATAATGCTTTAAGTACAGCAAAGTGATTTGCAATCAAACAATTGAAAGAAAATTGAGCAACAATTCTGACCTCCAGGTACGTTGTAGTCAAGCATCTGCAAAGTAAAAAACAAATAAAAACAATCAAACTTGGGTATTATTAATGGATCCTTGCTCAGAAGATGATTTTATATTTTGTTAATAGAAAGTAAACATAAGAGATATATGAACTGTTCTATGTATTTCCTGGAAAGCAATAGACCTCTTTTACAAGATTCGGATACCTCCCATCAATATAATAGAAATATATAGAGTGTTTAGCACATGATACTTTGCTCAAATTATTATGGAAAAAAAACAATTATGCTTTATTATCTACTCTTTCTTATGTTCAGCAACACACATCAATACGAAGATTGAATCGGAACATTACATAGCAGATAGAAATTATAAATTATGTTCGCAGAGCATCCATGAGCATGAAGACAGGGGAATACCCTGCAAACTTGAATAAGCTACCCGAATTTTTTTTCGCTTTTAGGTGATCCTCAATGCAACATCACAAGCCAGATCTTATATCTACTTCTATTAACAGCTAGGTCAGTGTTTGTGTTGTCAGTAGCGGAATAGTTCTTCGTTTCGACCTTCTTATCAAAACAAAAACCTTACCATTGGCTTTACTCTCTATATGTTTACAACAACAATCGTATCGATATAATAAATAATAGTTAGACTTATAAGAACGATTATACGTTTCGAATGTCTTATAATAATGGCACTGATCATTACTAGACACAATAACCTTACTGTTAAGTCCGAAAAAGCCATCGGTCTTCATTTCAACCTAAAATGTGTCTGTTTCCGGCAGTAATTCATAAGCTAGTACAAGTTAAGCTATAATAAACAGTTACAAATCGAGAAAGTAAGCCTTAAATCTATAAATCACGGAATCTAAAACCTAACAATTTCCATCAGCAATTAGCAGCAAACCACCAGATTCTAGTATAATTACTCCAAATCGATGTAATACGACCATATAAAAACAAAATCAAACCTCCTATTAGTTGCATACATGCATAGATTAATCCGCCAATCGCATATTCAGGTAAACACAATCAAATCAAACAGCAAAATCCGATTAAGTTACATCCAGAAACCACAATGATATAGATTATAGAACATGATTCAGATTTATTTTTTTACCTTCTCGATCCATTGGCGAGAATCGTCGTCGAACTCGAAAGCAGGATCGTTAAGCAACTCTGATTTCAGAGTGTTGTAAACTTGAAGAAATTTGGACTTGAGATCGGTGCTCATTGTTGAAATTGCAAGTGGTGATAGATAGGGCAACAAAGAAAAACACCAAATGATTTGTTAGTCAAAATCTAGAGAGAGAAAGAGTGTGTGTGTGTGTGTGTGTTTGTAGAGAGAGAGGGAATTGGGGGAGTATTTGTAAGGAGAAGATGTTTGCTGTACTTTGCTGAATAATGTGATACACACACAAGTAGTATGTGAGAGTGAGTCAGTGGTGTATGGCTGCTATTTTATTTGTTTTGAACTTTTTTTTAGTTGTTTTCTTATGGTCAAATAAGGGTGATACATACACAATTAAGAGGGTGTTTGGCAAAACTTTTTGAGTTCAAAAAAGACTTTTAAGCAAAAGGGCTTATTGACTTTTAGGTTTTGAAAAGGAATTTTGAGAAAAGTGTTTGGGTAACTTAATTAACTTATTGACTTAATAGGCTTGAAAAGTTGATAAGTTAGATTTTTGTTACTTTTCAAAAACTCCTTTTGCTTCCTTGTCAAAATGGAGTTTCAAAAAGGACTTTTAGCTTCCCAAACATGATTTTAACTTATTGACTTCTTCAAGAAGTCAATAAGTTAAAAAGGAGTTTTATAATGGAATCCCAAACACCCTCTAAGTTTGGTTAAAGATGTTTATTTGCTTTTTTATCATGGCTATTTATACCCTTAAATTTGCTAAATGCATTTAAAATATTAAGGTCGTGTTTGGTTCGCATAAATGTTTTTAAAATAATTGGAATTGAAATTTGAAGGATCGGAAATCTCTCGGGAATTAGAATTGAGTTCATTATTTTGTTTGATTGGCAAGAAATAGAATTGGAATCTAATTCCATGTTCTGTATGGTTCGCAAACATGTCAGATAAATTTGATTTCAATAATGCAAGATGACAGAACAGTCCTTCTTATTTTTATTTTTATTTTTGCTTTATTTAATTTGTTTTATATATTAATATTAATATATTATATTTAATACATACATATATATATATATATATTATACTAAATTATATATTACTAAAATATATATTAATTTAATACATATGTATTATAAATATACTAGATATGTATCCGCGCACGTTGCAGCGCAAAGTACATATCAATAACCCGACCATAATAAATTGTATCTAAATGATTGAATTTTATGTATAAAATTCAAGATCAATTGATCAAAAAATTCGATCGATAGTTAGCTTTCAAACTCATAACATTTGATTTGACGATTAAAAGTAAGACCTAAGACAATTGAAACTCATAACATTTACCCGACTATAATAAAAAGTTTTGATTTGACGATTAAACGTAAGACTTTTGAAATTTTAAGAATTTTTTAATTAACTGTAATAGTCTATTTACATAATAATATATAATATAGATAAAAAAAATAACTGAAAAACAAAAATGTAAAAAAATATAAAATAAATTAATTTGTATGTATTATTGATATTAAGTAATACGATTAAATTAAAAGATAATCAATATTAGTTTTATTTTGAAAGTATTGTACTAGAGACGATTACAATGATATTATTAGCTGAAAAGAAAAACGAATATTTTAATATATTTTAGTTCATATAAATCATTTATGTTAATATAATAAAAGTTAAGTAAAAAATGATAAAAATAAATGAATATTTAATAAGAGGACATTTTGAAAAATTGAATCTTCAATCTTGAAAATTGAAATAAAAATATTATCTTTGTATAATAGATTATATAATATAATTACATAAAAAAAATTCCAATATTGGCTCATGTCGAAGGTATTAACGAGATGATTATGATAGTATAATTTGTAAAAAAAAAAGATACATAATTTCAATGCATTTTATATGATAAGGGTTTAAAATAACAAATGAAAAAAAATAGAGAATTAAAATGAAATTTAATAACTAAGTATAAGGATACTTAGTGTAAATGTGTAAAATCAGTATCTTAGTAGTATCTTAGTAGGGATAATTTAATTTAGAGTGAATTACACTGGTGGTCCTTCTGGTTTGATCATTTTTTGGATTTAGTCCTTAAAACAAATTAACTACACTTATGATCCCTAAGTTTTCAGTTGCATAACACTAAAGATCCCTTTGTTTAACACCGTTAAGTTCATTTCTATTACTAATTGACCTTTGATTTTATACATCCAACATTCGACTTAAATACTCATAAAACCACAATATTGAAATCGATTGATAGAAAATAATCAATTACTTCTTTTGTCCCAGAATTATTGTCTAAATTTGACTTTTGAAAATTTTTCTTTTTCGATTTTGACTTTAAATATTTTTGTTTGTGTTATATAATACTTGATGAAAATTAGACTAATGAAATACATTAAAACACAACACATTTATATATTTTGCATCAAGTATTATATAAAATAAAAAAAAATCAAATATAGACAATAATTTTGAAAATGTTATACATAGTACCATATTATAAATTTCAACAAAAACTAAAAGAGAAAGTCATAAATTTGGATACGAATAACCGTTTGATTTTTCAACTAGTTATTTATTTATTTATTTAATTATTTATCAGTTTTGTTTTTTTACCTGACACATTATTATTCCCCACCATGATTCTCACAAATCACATGTCTCTAAACACGTGGAAATGAATATAAATATTTGTTTTAATTTTGGTGCTTTCTTATTCCAATAAATTTGACAGTCGTATTTCGAACACAAAAGTGATTATCAATTATAGATGAGAACTTAATTTTAACTGTGAACGTGATGATGAATCTCAGTCACACATCTTTGGTTATGATGGACGCGGTCACGGAGGATTGACGCGATTCATGGAAGGGTGGAGATTATTAAAGGAGGGGACCCGGTCAAAGCCGCTTTTATTGACCGGATGAGTGACTGAGATTCGTCCTCATGTTCACAATTAAAATTGAGTTCACATATGAACTTTCCTAAGTGAATACATATATAAGAATAAAAACACACATTTTAAAGCGGAAAATCACTATCGTTTTATTTTTATTCCATCCATTGTCGAAGGTAAACACTTAAACACCAAGCAAGTTGGTTGATAGGTGGGCTTTACAACCCAAATCTAATTGTAAGTGTACAGGTCGAATCAAGTAATATGTAATGGAAGTATGCATATTGAACAAAATGAACTAGGACTGTGTATCACAATAACTTATATCCACTATTAACAGGATGGTTCAATTGTTGATTGTTGAAAATTATAATGACTAATAATTAAATAAAAATAGAACGAATACTATACGACCTGACAGAACATTTTTTTGGAGAAAGCAGTTAAGGGTTAGAAATCCCAAGTTTTTGCAATTGAACACTTACTTCAAACAAATAAGACCTTATAGTAACAATATTTGAGGAATAAAAATAAATTCAAGATAATAAATAAGTCAAAAATGGTTTATAAATTAAACAATTCAAAGGTGTGTATATATATATATATATATGGATAGGTTCAAATGTGAACCATTTTTTCATCGTGAACGTAAGAATAGTCGAGTGCGCGCCACGTGACACACATTTTCGGTTACGGTGGACGTGATCATGGAGGATTGACGCGATTCATGGGAGAGTGGAGATTATTAAAGGATGGGACCTGGTCAAAGCCGCCGACCGGATGAATGACTGAGATTTGTCATATATATATATATATATATATATATAGAGAGAGAGAGAGAGAGAGGAAAGTTCAAATGTGAACCACTTTTTGGTTGTGAACGTGAGGACAACCGAGAGCGCGACACGTGGCGACTTTGAGTGTGGTCCCCCTCTTTAATTCAATGCCCTCCCATGAATCGCGCCTAGTCATCCGCCGTGGATCTGATGTGGCGCCTAGTCATCCGCCACGTGTCGCGTTGTCGGTTGTCCTCACGTTCCCATATATATATATGGAAAGTATTAAATACAAACCACAGTTTGTACAAACTCTAAAAACCTAATCTTAACCATTGATTTTGTGTTATTATATATTATTGCATTTGTATAACACATGGGTGTTGCCCCATCTAAAAAGTTATTGACCCTCACGACCAAACAAATGGGTTCCGGAGCTCGACATGGTCGATGATGGCATCATGGCATCATCTATGTTGCACTTTTATTTGGTCAAATATGTGCCTCACTCTGTCCTATATAATAATAAAAAAAAATAACAATAAAAAATTCCATTGTATAATTTAATATCAGAATTTAATAATAATTAATTAAAGTAAAGTAAAGTAAAGTAAAGTAAAATAAGTTAATTGAAACAGAAATTATTTTAATTGATAAAATATTTTTGAATTGATATGATATGAAATGAAAAATATGTATCGAATATTTTTAAGTTAATTTTTTTACATATTTATAAGTTAATTTTTATATGAAGTGTTGGATAAAATATCTTTTATAAAGAGAGAAGGGAAGAGAAAGAGGTTAGGTTTAGAAAAATAATTATAAAAAATTTGAGAAACGTCCTCGTAATTGTTCATTTTAACGGTATGTACGTATGAACACAACTAATTATGATATCCTCTGTTACCTTTTCGAGAGGCCTACACCCTAAAGAAACTGTTTGCCTAAGAGTCTGAGACTGTTCTTTGACCAATACATCTTGACACAAGGTTGCACATGTGCATAGAGGCACACATGCATAAAAACTAAAAACAAATTCCCTACTTATATGTATATCGTTCAAATATGAGGTTATTAGATACGACACAGTGAGGCCCCCGCACTCTCTCTCCCCTCTCTCTCTCTCTCTCTCTCTCTCTCTCTCCTCCCTCCCTCCCTCCCTCCCCCCTATTTATATATGTGCATATAGAGAAAGGTTCAAATGAGAAGTGCTAAAAAATACG
The DNA here is from genome assembly GCA_030169165.1 of Centaurea solstitialis. Taxonomy (NCBI): domain Eukaryota; kingdom Viridiplantae; phylum Streptophyta; class Magnoliopsida; order Asterales; family Asteraceae; genus Centaurea; species Centaurea solstitialis. Next base: position 103,343,516 of record CM058040.1, read on the forward strand.
AAGTAGAGAAATGATCTTCATCACTCATCCAGTCAATAAAGGTGGCTTTGACCGGTTACGGTGGACGCAATCACGGGGGATTGACGCGATTCATGGGAGGGTAGAGATTAGTAAAGGATGGGACCCGGTCAAAGCCCCTTTTATTGACCGGATGAGTGGTGGAGATCACTTATTTACTTTTCATTTGAGTCTTATAGTGTATATATATATATATACACTATAGAGGGAGGTTCATACAAGAACAAGGGTATTTGCAAGAACAAAGGAACCCATTTTGAGCCACACATTGATGTGGGCTCATGTGGGTCCCACACAAGGTTGTTAAGATCGGGATCCTAGCTAGGATCGTTTTTGTCTTTGCAAGCTCGGATCGTAAGCTCGGGCTCGGGATCGTAAGATCCTACTTACTACAAGTCAGTATAAATTTTATCATATCCTACTTCAAATTTCGAAAACATACATCCATATTTCAACATCTAAATTTCAAATTAACATACATCCACATCCAAAATAACATACATCCACATCTCAAAATAACATAGTCTTAAGTATTAACTCTTAAGCCTTAACAATCCTCAAAATAACATAGTCATAAGTCTTAACTCTTACCAATACTCAAAATAACATAGTCAAAAACTCAAAATAGCTCCAAAATTTTAAAATAACATAGTCTGCACGATCTTACGATCCGAGCCGAGCTTACGATCTTACGATGCGATCCTACGAGCCTACACAAGCTTACTTAAAAACGATCCTATAAGCGAGCCAGCTAGTTTTTGTAGGCTAGGATCGTAAACTTGTACGAGCCTACGAGCTTGATCGCGAGTTTGACAACCTTGGTCCCACATAATAAAAAATCATATATGATTTAGTGGTGGGACCCACCTGAATCATATATGATTTTTTATTATGTGGGACCCACATCACATGTGATCCAGAATTGTTCATTTGTTCTTGCAAATTGATTTTGTTCTTGTTTGAACCTTTCTCATACACTATAATGTTTAAATGAGAAGTGCTAAAAAAATGAGAAGCAGAAAAAACGATCTCCACCACTCATCTGGTCAATAAAGACGACTTTGACCAGGTCATCCTCCTTTAATCGTCTCCACCCTCCATGAATCACGTTAATTCCCTGTGATCGCGTCCACCGTAACCGGTCAACGCCGCCTTTATTGACCATATAGGTGGTGGAAATCACTTCTCTGCTTCTCATTTTTTTAGCACTTCTCATTTGAACCTAATACTATATATATATATGTAGAAAAATATTCAAATGAGAACACTAGCTATTTAAGAGAATGCGAGAAGCTTGGTCCATGTATAAAATTACATATGATTTTACACTAATGAAAAAAATGGAACGCAGACGATTTTAAACATGAATTATATATGATTTTTACACAAGAATCATATGTGATTTTGTGTATTGAAAAATTTCTTCGCTTTCTCATAACGCTACCCACACCCAACCCTTTAACTTTTTAATGCCACATCAGCTGACAGATCAGCTTTTTCCCAACCCTCTCTTTACCCTCCCATAACCCTCTACAACCCTCTACAACTCTTACCCAACCCTCCCAACCCTCTCACACACAACACACACAACACACACACACAACAACAAACATACACCACAAGCGGCTTCTACTACCCGTATCAGCCATAGCCCGCCGGCACTTGAAAGGGCGCAGCACACCCGCCGGGTGTTTTTGAAGCTGGCGAACCAACCCGCTGCCAACCCTCTACACCGGTGCGGATGGCCTAATTAATTAGCCTGATATATATCTTTATATAAAACTTTGAAAACCCATAGAAAACGACAAAAAAACGAATAAATAAATGTATCAAAATGGAGGTCTAGTTAAAAGTAATCACGTGATTATCTGTTTCAAAACATTTCTTTTTTATTAATTTACGATTTTAGATATAAAATTCAGAGAAAATATTTGTATGGTTTAGAATAAATGGTTAGGCCATCCATAGCCATACCACCCATACCACCTGTATAGGCTGCCACCTCAGCGCCACATCAGCTTTACCACTACCTTACCATTACCATACCATTCACCCACACCCGTACCACTCATACCACCTATATATATTTAATACTAAAATATTACTTTATATATATATACATTGTATGTATATATGTGTGTGTGTGTTAAGAGAATTTTTGTTGAACGGTGAAGGCTCACCGCTCGCACCCCATACCGGCCCCATACCGGTACACCTCGGCGGTGTTACCGCCGGTATGGGGGCTGCACCGTGAGCCAAACCGCTGGGCTGCGGATGGCCATAACCATTTTCTAAATCACATTTCTTTCCAATCAAACAATTTGGTTTGATTTTGTTTTACAACGTTTTTTTTTTTTCAACTATCATCTCATTATCAGTCTCAATCAGGGCCGTTCCTGAGGGTTTTGATGCCCATGGCGAAAACACAAAAAATGCCCCCAATATATAAAACCTAGTCAAGCCAAACGACTTATCCCACGCCAATTTGATCATGATGTTTCCAAGGTCCATCTTTACAACAATTAGGGCTGGCAATGGATAAGGATACACCCGTTATCCGTTATGTTTCGACCTGTTGGATAAGGGTATGGATAAAGAAAAATTATCCATTTATCCACTTACCCATTACCCGTTTACCCGAAATTTTAATGGGTAGGATATGGATAAATGTTTTTTCGTTATCCATTACCCGTTACCCGTTATGATATATATATATATACATGTATAATTATATAAAGTTAAATATTAAATAATTATATTAACTATATAATTAATATTTTTTATAACTTTGTTGTATGTTAATTTGTATTTATTTTAATATGAATATAATTGTGGTAATATTTAAATGTTTACTAGAGCAAATTACATATATAAAAATTATTTATGAACTAATATTTTACTTATATGTTTGAGGTTTAACGATATTATTTATTGATCAAAATAATTTTTTTTGTTTTACCATTTACCCATTACCCGTTTCGTTACCCGCTATTTTTAATAGGTAGGGTAGGGTATGGATAAGAGTATTTTTAGATGGATAATTACCCGTTTCGTTACCCACTATTTTAAATGAATTGGATAACGGAATAACCCTTACCGGCTTACTCTACCCATACCCTACCCATTGCCAGCCCTAACGACAATAGTAAAGTCAAAGCAGTTTATCTCTATTGGACTCTTAACACACACTTGTTTATCACCCAATGTTTATGGCAACCCTTCTCTATAAATACAATTGTAGTGCAATTCATGTTAGTTTTTTGTTCATAGATCCTTGCCTAGATTGGACACTTTCTTCTTATCTTTTTCCCCTTTTCTTATTTTGAGCACTGAATGGCTATAAATCACATGAATCGCTAAACCACAATAGCCAAAACAAATGGTTTAAGCCATTCTTATCGAACCTCCATATGTTCTTATCCGTAGGATGCCTTGAGTTTATCTAAGAGTATTACACAAATAATCATTAGTTAGTCATCAATAATATTACCATCTATTGTGGAAATGTCTATAGATTACTCAAATGAATATACAAAATCACAAATCATCTAAGCAATAAGCATTTTGTATCACAAATCACAAAGAATGAATATTAATGAATTAGTATCAATAATGAAAATTAACTTATCTAAATATCTCATATCTAACATATAAACCATAAAGAATAAAGGTACCACTATACTGGATTGTATTAAGGAGTTCAAAGTCGACTAGTTTAGTACACTCCATATTAGGGCAACAATCGAATAGGGCAGCAGTTTGTGGTCCAGTCGATTATGATCAGAGAGCAAATCAATAATCAATCATAATGATTTAGGTAGCAGGTAGCAATTGATTAAAGCAGCAGTTTGCAGTTGCTTGCGATTAAGAAGCAAATCAACAATCTATTAAGATGATTATGACAGCAAATAAGAATCGGTTAAGGCAGCAAAGAATCACTCGTTCTTGATTTGGAAGAGAAGTGTACGACGATTGTTAAATCGAGAGAAGAACATATAGATTATTGAAACGATCAATTTTGTTTTAGGCCCAAACAAACCTACTAATCCTAAAACGTATATAAGCTGATGATGCCCCTTTGGGCCCTGATGCCCATGGCCAAAGCCATGATAGCCATGGGCTAGGGCCGGCCCTGGTCTCAATCATAATCTTATTCAAATATATTTTATGGAGTGCAAGTTTTTCTTTCTTGTGATCAATTTTTTTTTTCTCTCACATGCCTTATTTCTGGCCACAATATTTCTGTCCCGATAAAATCCATCACTGTTCCGGGTCAATTTGTAAAAGAAATAAAATTCATTTACCAATATGTTACAAGTATCGAACAACGAGGGGAATTTATGCAACTTCATTAAATCACTAGGTTGAAACTAAAAATTCGAAGGGTCCCAGTTAACGGAACATGAATCTCTTGTTATGGTGCGTTTGGTTGTAGAAAAGAAAATTTTTCAGTTTTCCAAAAGAAGAAATTACTTCCAAGGAAAATGAAAGTTAAGAAAATGTGTTTGGTTCATTTAGTTTTCGAAACGTATTTAAGAAAATGAAATTTTTTGTTCTTTAACTTTTATGTAAATTTGGAAACTGATTTTAGTAGTTTTCTAAAAAAATTTAAATGCGTTTTCTAAATTTTTTAAAATGGAAAATGAAAACTCCACCATTTCAACCAAACGCGTTTTCTAAAATTTACATGGAAAAAATGAAAATAAAAACTCAAATCCATAATCTAAAAACGTATTCTAGAAAAATAAAAACAATTTTCTACATGCAAACCAAACACATCCTTATTGCTTCTAGTGACCGACCCAGGTTGCCCTTTTTATTTTCGTTAAATGCACAAAATAGCAATCTACTTTTATAGATTTCTTAATTCAAGCATGTTAGTTTCATTTTTTTCTTCTTATCATAGCAATATGCTTTCAAGTTTGTTTTTAGTAAGGCATTGTACTTGAAAAATGATGTACTTATTATAGTAATGATAACCTTTTTCATTTGAATTAAGATGAAGTTACTAGTTTTTTCATGCCAACTTATTGTCCCTCTTGGAACATATTTTCTAAATCACATTTCTTATTACAACATTGTATATTGCTTTCAGATGGTGAAATAGACCAAGACTTGATAGGCTGCTACCTGTTTTATTATGAGTAGCCTTTTGATCTAGTATGTGGCTTACCTCAACATGGTGCAATTAATCTATGATTGTTTGGTTGGTTTTTCATTAGTCCTATATAGATAAAGATCTCTTTGTGGATTAATTTGTCTATATAAATTGGAAGGTTTTTGTGTAGGAGAGTTTTTCTATAAATCACGCCCTTAAAAGCTTGCTGAATCAACAACTTTCTATATATCATATCATTAAGCTACGACAAAACAAATCGTAGCTTCTAGGGGATATCATTGATAGCTTTTCTTGATTGGTATTGCAATGTAATGCATGCATTATTGTAAATCTACGAAGTAAATATAAATATATTATCAGCAGGATCAAGGAGAGAACTTGAGGAGCGTATCGTTCCATGTAGTGTAAGCGTGTATCAAGGACTACTGTTGCATACCATACCGTCTTGAGAGACTAGAATATTGTCCGATATGGTAGGTGATAATGTTCAATTATACCGATAAGCATTTACCGGTAAATGTTTAAGTAAACGGTCCCTAAATCACACGTGTCTTGTTGATCGATCATTGCACATGCTAAGTTTTCACGTGACCATGGTTGCATACTGGCATTATCCACCAGGCGCGTCGTATCACATGAAATTTAGCTCTTTTCATCCTTATCGTCGTCAGTTAGACTACATTGCAATATTCTCTCTTTACGTAATCAGTAACCTAAACGTCTTACAAACATGCTAATATGGGACGTTGAGACTCAATTACATAATTATACCCGATGAAATGAGTTCATCTATCCCACTGTACCAGTCCTACAACCATCATGTCATTATGAGAAATGTATATCACAGATACATGGATGGTATCTGGAGTCGAACCTATGGCTTCTCACTCGTTCTGCAAAAAACACCCACCTCCATACCAACTATATGCAAAAAACGAACCAGCCTAAAGCACAACAAATCATCTTCACAAATTTGTAGGTACAGAGTAACTTACATACATACAACTGAGAATTTGAGCTAAAACCGCTCTGCCCCTTTGCCAACTGAGCTGAGAACATATAATTTCAAAGAATAGAAATCACCTTACTTACACTAACAAAATCACTCCAATAACACCATATGCTTTCCACAAGGGTAGGGGCAGGGTGTCATGAATTCCAAATTTGGACTAAAAATGTACCAAAATCAACAATCTTCCTGCAAACTGAACTTGCTTCTTCACTTGACTTCATCCAAAACAAACTCTACATACAAGTTCTTGAGGGCTATAACCACCGTCGTTATCAACGGCCCCACTATCGCTCCCTGCATCGCCATATTCCACACTTAAAACCGTTCGGAAACATGATATACGTATTAACAAACACCGTAACATCCTATACGCGTGTTGATGGATGATGGCATAGCATGATGGTTCTTGTTTAAGTACACAGAAATATGGTCATGAGCACATTTTGAAAACTTGAGAGCTGACATATCATGAATAACCCCAAAATATTCATGAATATTTATCATTCAATATAGATATATTTTGACTTGTTTGTACTCCGACAAAACAAGATGGAATAGGATTGACTAGAGTAAGGCATGTAGGTGAAATGATAAGTGAAAAAGGAAGTTTGAAGCTTTTAATACGAAATGGGTAGTTTAGTAATTTACCTAAGTATGTAAGTGAAATATGTGATATTGACTCATCTCTTTTGTTCCGCCTATTTTGGTGGGATCCCACTCGGGGATAACAAGTTTTTGTTGTGTCCATCCCATAATATCTCATGTACCAAAGTTACCCTTAATGTGAGTGGAACAATAAGGAAGGTTTGAAGGTTTTAATTCAACATGGGTAGTTTAGTAATTTACCTAGTTTAGTAATTTACCTAAATACGCTCGTGAACTGATTGTGGAAGGTTTAAAGGTTATTATGACAAGGGTAGTTTAGTAATTTATCTATCTTGACTCATCTCTTTGTTCTACCTATTTTGGTGGGATCCCACTAAGGGATAACAAGTTTTTGTTATGTCCGTCACGTTATATCTCATATACCAAAGTTACCCCATAGGAAAGTAAGTATCGAGGGATATCTTCATAAATTTACCTCGATTGCGGATGGAAACAATGCAGCTCCACCAATGATACTAAGCCCAGTGAGATACGCACTGTGCCCGGGTATGTCCTCTTGAATTTCAGTAATTCCGAACTCAATAAGCACGACGTGAATCACTGACAAGCCGATGGCGACAATATATCGACCCTCGAGCACCAATTGCAACCCTGCAGGGATCGTCGAAATAAAATATGGAATTATCGGGAAAAACGGGCTGATAAACGCAAGAACGGTCGACATATACAAAAAATGGATGTCGAATAGGCTAAACAAAAGCCAAGTGAGACACCCTTGAAAGAAAGCGATCTCGGCAGTTGCCAAAAGAATGCCGGAAATAGCCTTATCGAGAACTTCAACAGACCGATTTCTAGCCGATTTCGAGATCGGGATCATGCACATAACTTGTTCAGTAACCCCACCCGAGTCCGACGTTATGAGCGAGTACAAAACCCATATGAAAACCATCATTCCGTAAACAAAATTCAAAAGACCGGCCGCTCCTGATACAATCGACCCCATCACAACGAAAACGAGCTTTGTGCTCCCACCGACAATCGACTTACTACTCGCTAAAACACG